>JAODTK010001587.1:0-11599 GCA_026419785.1 Sclerodactyla briareus | reverse complement strand
CATCTGTTTCTAGACAGAGATTCCATCCTTGTCAAAACCTGCCTTTTTTACCTGAGGTTCACATCAGCCTGTCATAACCTCTCTGGGCCCCCGACCCTGACCCATATAAAGTGTAAACACTCAAGTCATTTGTTTTACTTACTCCCAGGCACCTATTCAAGAAATGAATGGTGTCAGGTGTCACCGCAGTAGCTCTGGTGTGTGAGAACGGGGGGAGGGCGGGTACCTCCCTGTATCACTTATATAGTCATAGCTCAGATAGTAGGGCCGGCATGACTCCTGCCAGGGAAGCCTAATTGATGGCTTATTCAACTCTAGACAGGGGATGTGCGAGGGGTGGGTGTGAACTCCCTAGGGAGTTGATGGAAGTAGTAATTGTATACGGGCTTTCTTTGATGATATATAGTATAAACTTTATTAGATTTAGGGTCCATTTACATTGTTTGGACAAACAGTACGCTGAAGGGAACTATAACTCAGTAAGTATTTGTTTATAATGGGAGGGTACAGTTGGTAGGATCAAGGGGTGTAAGCCAATGATGGCAATGAATGTTGAAATATTAAGAGGTATTGGATATTAACGCAGCATATGAATGCCTTGTATTGTTTGCATGGTGACAAAAAGAAATCACTGATCGCGCAACCAGGTCGAGACACTGGGGGCGATCCCTTGTTTGTAGGGATTTTTGAGTCAACTTATCTGAGTTCTTTATCTACAAACACTGACATGTTGTGTGGTTTCAACATCTATTTCCCTCTTAACACCTATCAATATATTCTATACAACCTTCTTTTACTTAGGCAAAGCTTGTATCTGTCACATTGTTTGAAGAATTAGGAAAAGTGGATACCATTGTGATCAAGTTTATACTTTTGTTGTCACCATCCCTTAATTTTTCCTATTCGATATGGACGTGTCTCCTGTCTTACCTGCAAGCTTGGGACATAATCCAGTGAGATGCCCTTTGGGTCGAAGCATATGTCAATAATTTACCTCCTTGTACAGGGCACCAGACAATGGCTGGCTCAGTCATCCGATTGGTCTCTCAGAGCAACCCAGATCGGGTCCACAATTCACACAATTCAACCTCGTTGACACTACTGTGGTGGAACAACATTTGAAGATGACTGTGGTAACCGAGGAACAGGATTTTTCACATGTGACTGGTACACTCAGGTATGTTTAAATGTTTTTTACATTGGTCCTGTACATTACTGTTCATGTCAGCTTTTTTTCCCTTCATTCAAAGCTGTCCTCGTCTGCGTCGCGTTTCAGACCTTTCAAATGCTAACCTGGAAGTCATTGTGCGATGAATTCACTCTGGGCAGCCAGCATTCCATGCATGGCTGACAATTAGCTGTCAGAGTGATAAGTACAATGCCCAATCTTTTTGAGGGCCTATTGAGCCTTTGCATCACTTGAGTGTAGTTAGATTTGTTGAGCTCTCTTGAATAGTATGTTCTGATCTAGCTGTGACCGGTTGGGATTATAATGGCCAAATTTTCGGAGATAGCTTCCTGTCCGAGATTGCTAGAGCTTGGGAACACCCAATCAACCGACCAACCAGACTCTGATCATCCCTCCGAGGCACACAACTTTTCGAGGGAGTGTGAGAGGTCTCAATCTTGATGATGGTATGCTTCGACGGAAACATAGTATCATCTTGTATGTCTCCATTCACACCATCAAGTTTAAGTCATTAGGTGTATGTAGCCTGATCTCTGAATAATCAAGGCAATATTACTCTTTTTCAGCTGCCCCAATATTGGTCCATCACTTTCCAAATACTGCCACACCTGTGCTGTTCCTGATGTGATGTGATTGGTCTGTGGAATAACCCGGTCTGTTCTGGTGGGATCCCTCCTCTGACAGTCAACTGCAACCCACTTCAGGTGAGTCTAATTGTCTTGGGCAGGGGACTAAAGTGAATTGTTTTCTGCTTCTGACTCAGATGGAAGCACCGATGGCTTTCATTACAGTAGCTCCGGTAGGGGCTGTAGGGAATGTTCCTGCTACCAACAATATATAAGCACAGTGCAATGAAATCCAGTGAAATACACTATACAACACACTCATGGAGCCCTGTGGCCTAAACAGTGAAGGGGTTTTACTGACAATTTGTTAGCTGTGTGTTTGCATCCATGAAGGTTATATCACGTTTGTGGGGTGGAAAGCCGGCTAGTGGCTGTTGTATATGCCCCATTCCCGTCAGAATTATTACAATGTTCCTGCTCTCGAGACTGTTGGGGATATCCGTCCGTCTTCTATATTGAGTTCATCTAAAGAAGTTTTTTATTTTTATAAACAGGTCTGATGATTATTTAGCATGCTTTTTTGTCTCGCCTGGCTGAAATTCAGGAGGAGAACTTTAGTTGTCACTAATGGTGCATGGGTCTGTGTATGTAAGTGGTGTATTTGTGTGTGTCACACTTTCTCGTTAGCATGATTCTTTCGAACGGTAAGGGCAATTGTTACAAAATTTTCAGGGTAGCATTAGGGTTGGGTCAACACGACTCTGCTTTTTAAAAAGATTGTATGCACAAAAGTCACTGATTAATTAAGGTAATGAGCCTATTTCATGTATTATTTGTTTTTAGGCTCGTTAGCAAGGTTACGGATGAACCATAGGTGCTATGTGACTTGGTTTGGCACATGTTGTGTGATAAAGGTAATGAATTGAATTGGCTATTTCAATGTAAAATAATTTGTAATTAAGTAGTCACTTTGCATAATTTTATGCAATCTAAGGTCGTCCAGACTTGTCAGACTTGGTGAATATGGTCTACTTCAGTCCCGAAACTTGTTAACAAAGAATCAGGGTCAATGGCGGTCATTCAACATCATAATTTTTGCTAAATCGTTAAATTGCTTAGATTTTCATGTAACCTGGTGGGTGGTATTGTTTAACCTGGAATTCCAAAATTTTTATACATGAATTTAGGGTCCACTGGAGGTCATTCAGTGTCCCTAATTTGCATAATTTATGCATAATTTACAGTTTGCGCTGATTTTCATGAGTGAATCTGTACTTGGCCTAAATTCGCATAATTTAGGCATGTTACACATTCCCACAAACTTTTACTCATTTAGAAGAATTGTCAATAATAAGTCATTTCGAATTTGAAATTGGTCACTGATTAGTGGGCTGTTGCAGTTAAATGCTAATACCGAAACTTTAAGCGACACATGGAACTTGTAATTGTGCATGGTGCCTAATAGAAGTAACACTGATCGCAACCCAGGCCATACACGGGGGCGATCGCCTTGTGGTTTGTTGATTCCTTTTTTGTAGGAATTGTTTGTCAACTTATCCTAGGTTTCTTCTTTACATACAAACACTGACATGTTGTTTGGTTTTACAACTTCTGTTTTCTATAACAACCTATCCTATATCTATACAACCTGCCATTTTTCGTCACCGAGCCTTGTATAACTTTCCAGTTGGTATGAAGAATTAGGAAAAAGTGCTACAATGGTCTCAAGTTATAACTTTTGTTGTCACCAATCCCTTAATTTTTCCCATTCCAGATGAATGACGTGTCTCCTGTCGTTACTGCAATGGCTGGCATAATCCGTGAGATTCCCTTTGGGTCACAGAGTGCCATCAGATTTACCATCTTGTACAGCAACAGACAATGCTGGCTCAGTCAAGATTGGTCTCTCAGAGCCCCAGATCTGGGTCACAATTCACCCTCGGTGACACTACTGTGGTACCTCTTTGAGAGATGACCTGTGGTACCGGGAACAGATTTTTCACAGGACTGTAACTCATATGTTGGAAATTTTTTCTTCATTCTTCCTGTCACATTATAGGTTCATGTCAGCTTTTTTTCCTTCATTCAAAACACTGGTCCTGCGTCGCTGTTTCAGACCTTTCAAATGCTACCTGGGAAATCATTGTGGCGATGAATCACTCTGGGCTAGCCACCTTCCATGCATGGCTGACAGATACTGTCAGAAGTGATAAAGTAACAATGCCCAATCTTTTGAGGCCTATTGGGCCTTTGCTCACTTGAGTGTAGTGGGATTTGTGATCTATCTTGGAGTAGTGTTCTGATCGAGCTTGACAAGGGTGGGATCTATATGGCAAATTCGAAAGATTAAGCTTCCTGTCCGAGATTGGCTAGAGCTTGACCACGAATCAACCGACCGGAACCAGACCTGATCATCCCCTTCCGAGGCAACCCAACTTTTTGGGGAGTGTGAGAGGATCAATAGTGATGATTGGTATGCTTTGACGGAAACACTAGTACATCTTGGGTGCTGGTCTCCATATCACACAATAAGTTCAAGTCATTAGTTTTGATGTAGCCTGATCTCTTGAATAATCAAGGCAATCATTACTTCTTTATTTCAGCTGCCCCAATATTGTCCATCACTTGTCCCAATACTGCCATGCAACCCTGTCCCTGTTCTGATGGTGATGTAATTGGTCTGTGGAATGACCCGGTCTGTTCTGGTGGGATCCCTCCTCTGACATTCACTTCAACCCTCTTCAGGGAGTCTAATTGGTCTTGGCAGACTACTGTGAATTGTTTCTGTCTGACTCCGATGGAACACTGATGCTGTTATTCACATAGCTCCAGGTAGGGAGATGTAGGGAATGTTCCTGCTCCAACAAATATAAACCCACAGTGCAATAATATCATTAAATACACTTATACACCACCTCATGGAGCCCTGTGGCCTAAACAGTGAAGGTATTTTACCGACAATTTGTTGGCTGTATGTTTTTGCATCCATGAGGTTCTATCACGTTTTTGGGGGTAGTAAAGGCTAGTGGGCTGTTTGTATATATGCTCCCATTTCCTCGAATTATACAAACAATGTTCCTCCTGCCCTCAAGGAACTGTTGGGAATATCAGTCCATCTTCTATATTGGAGTTTCATCTAACGAAGTTTATAACAGGTCTGATGATTTTTGGAGGATTTTTTGTTGTTGCTTCCGTTTTGTAGGACTTGTTTGTCAATTTAGCCTGGGTGTCCTTAACATAATAACACTGGACATGTTGTGTGGTTTACACCTATCATTCATCTATACAACCTATCGATTTATTCTACAACAACCTGCAATTTTACTCAGGCAAGCCTTGTATACTGTCACGTTTGGGTCTGAAGAATTTTCGAAAGAGTTATCAATTGTGTCATTTATAACTTTTGTTGTCACCGTATCCGCTTAATTTTGCCTATTTCAGATGATGACTTTTCTCCTTCGTTAACTGCAATGGCTTAGACATAGTCCGTGAGATTCCCTTTGGGTCGAGCAGAGTGTCATAATTTACCATCTTGTACGCAACAAACATCCTGGCTCAGTCAGATTGGTGTCTCGAGCCCCATCTCTGGGTCACAATTCAACCTCGGTGACACTACTGTGGTGAACACATTTGAAAGATGACTGTGGTAACCGAGGAACAGATTTTTCACTGTGACTGTGAACCTCAGGTAAGTTTGAATGTGGTGCTTTAGTCTTCCTGTTCCATTGCTGGTCGTGTCAGCTTTTCCTCCCTCCTTTTAGAACCCTGTGTAAAAAACAATGTTCTTTTCTATATCGTGAAGCCCTTTTGAGGTAATTCTTGGTTGAATGAAGTAGTGTTAAGGCTAATGTTCTCACAGTCCCCTTTCAGTCTGTTTCAATACGTGAACAAGACTTGCACTAAACAGAATTCTCAACATGACAGTGTGGGAAGACAATGACAAGCTAGCTTATAATTTTGCACATTTGTTACCTAACAGTGATTGTTTGGAAGAATTATTCAGTTATCATTTCTCTTCCTTTTTTCAGATGCTCTCCATTGTCTGTCACTTGCCCAATACTGCTTCAGCGCAGTGCGCTGGTGGTAATGTAATTGGGTGTATTGGAATGACCCGGAATGCTGTTTCTGGTGGTTCCTCCTCTGACGTCAACTGCAACCCATCGTCTGGGAGGGTTTATCGTCTTGGGCAGACTACAGTGAACTGTTTTCTGTTCTGACTCAGATGAATCAACCGATGAACTGCTCTTTAGAGTTACTCCAGGTAAGGATATGTAGGGGATTGGTCCTGCCAGTGTTTTATTCGAGACAGCACATCGAGACGAGACCAGAGGGTGTCAAGACCAAGCCAGGACACAACTTCCGAGACCAAGACCGGACCAGGAAGGGTCCGAGACCGAGATCGAGCCCGAATGTATATAGTGTATGGGCACCATTCGAAGTCCGAACAAGCTTTATTGTAGCCTATTTAACACCACAATGCTCTATTTTTTACCTGTGGCCAACCTCTGCTCATTGATACATTTGCTTTTTCGACGATCTGCAAAACAAGTCCACACTTCTTCTGACATCCTCCCCATTGACGAAGGATAGTCTAACCACTGAGGCATAAATCAAGAGTGGTGCCATCTGAGCATGCACGCCCCAGACCATTTCCCTCAGCCCCCCCTCCCCCCCCCCCCTTCCCCAGTTTAACAAATGTTTATCGTGAAGCCATGAACCAAAATACACACCCCTCATGCCTCATCACTTTAAAATGAAATTTTAAATCAGATTGTGAAGACCCTGCCAGGATGCATACTGACCTCTATTTCATTTCACGCTTCTGAATATGGCACCGTAGCACAGTAAACAATTGCCACTGCGACTTTCATGGATGAGCCCCTCCCCCCTCCCACGTCTCACTGGTCCTATACAACCTCTTACCTTGGCCTGGGAGCATTCTTCTCTGCATCCTTTATGCAAACTTCAATACACGGGCTCCCTAAACCAGGAAATCCTGGATCTTCTCTCTCAGTCTTTGTATTCCAATTAGCTTCGTATGTCGTATCACCCTCCACCCCAGGGACACGCGCTTCCTTAGGGGAAAAGGTGGGGGCGCTATTGTCTCCATCCATAGCCCATCCCTAGATTCCAAAAGCAAACCAATATAATGGACCACATTCAAATGCATTTACCCATCAGCTATTGTCATATGATGGAATGAACAAATTCATATTACCATGTACTGTATAACGGTAGGCCCTCACTTGTTTGTCGAAATTGAGGACCTTCAGTGTTTAGGCCAGGGTTCTACTTTTGGACCTTTTCACAAATACCAAGTACAGTTTAAGGTGGTAATTTCTCAACTAATCAACAGCTAGCAAATACCCCCTGGACAAAACAATGCCCACTGGGTAGGCCTAGTAGTACTACTATCGTCGACCTTGAATTGCTCCTAAAGCCTCTTAAAAATAATCGATGATTAACATGGGCTGACTACTCATGACAGAGTAAGCCAATAAAGCAACCAAGGTACATGTAAATAAGTTTACTGAGAAAAATTCCTCATTCAAGGACAGTGAAGGCCAATGTCAGATCAAAGCTTTCGCGAAACGGTACCAAGGAATAAAGGTATAACCCATATGGGAAAATCGAAAAAATCATGTTCACAGTTCATAACATTTGGATAAATTGATTAGTCATTTAGGTACGGGCAGTTACTGGTCATAATTCAAATTACAATTACTGCTCCTCATCAACACTAAAATTAGTAAACTGAAATTCACTAAATATACCTCTCCTTCTCTTATCTCCACGGATCAGGTTTAGTGCCCACTGGAGTTTGTTGTACGGGCGGGAGCATAGTAACGGGGTTCCGTAATAGAACGGGGTTTCGTTTTTATAATTAATTTTTTTCTTATAATGATTAGGGTTCAATATATTATTAGGAGTAGTAGTAGGTTGAGGTTATCTATTCGACATGCTCAGTGGATCATCTCCGCCAAAATTCCACAATCTTGCGCAACGGTTATAGCTTCCTTCAAAAACTGTTAATGGTTGATGTCCCTGAATGGCGATTTGATTTTAGAGAAGAGAGTAGTCACAGGTCTCCCAACTGGCTAGCAGTATGTCTTAATGCTTTATCAGAGCGATCCTTCGCTGGATGCTTACTCTTGGAGTCGCGCGGGAAGTGTGACTGAAAAATCTCAAAACGTCTATGTGCTACTTACGGAAGACCAAGGGACCTGATTGTTCACATCATAGAGTTCATCTTGGTATCCTTCGTTAGTGTCCATCTGATGTGAGAACATTGCGGATAGTCTCTTTGGAAAGTGCAATTTTGATCAAGATTCTACGTTTGTACCCCAGTTCACAATATACAGAAAACTTACTCTGTATGAGAGCATCGAAAACACCGGAGTTTGAGCTTGTTAACTTACTAGTCTGCACTTTGAAAATTGTGATAGAGTGTGAAAAGCGTGTTGGGTATACTATTCTTTGTTTTCGTTTGTTAAGTCTTCTTCGGTTCAAAACCTTCATACATATGTTACCTTCTTCCAAATTCCATTGCCATTATTTGATTGAAAATTTCTCAGTTTTCGCCCTGTTTATTTTTTAGATTTCTTCTTGTCAGTTTCTCACGTCACTCGCTCTTCGATTGTCTTGCAATATTATGTTCACCGTCAGATGCACAAGAGATTATCATCAGAGTATGTTGGTCTACGGTGAAAAAGTTGTCAGTATTACTATTTGCGCTGTATTCATGATCAACTAACGGGCTGTTGAGATCCTGCATCAATGTCCATTTTCATCCATTAAAGAGTTGGCCAGGTATGTTATAAAAGAATAATGCACTCGCAAACTGTCACCACTTGGGGACCCGATGGTTCGTGCTGAAAGGTTCCCTTATTTGCCGTCAATTTGGACTGGGTAAGAAACATCGTTCAGTAATAGTGAACTAGATGGAAGTATTCGTCGTTCTCGAAGATCGGCTGCAAATCATTCATTAGTGTGCCTCTTTGGATCGAATCGAACGCTTTGCAATGTCCATCAATAGAGGTTGAGTTATATCCTATTGAATTACGGCGTTCCAGCTAAAATTTTGAAAGCGAACACGAGCTCTGCTGTGTCATTTCTATCTGAGGTGTAGGCTGTTTGGGTGACGGAAGTATATGGATCATCAATTAGGGGGCGGACTCTCCTCTCCTTTAAATACAAATTGCGAGGAAAAAGATTTTCCTCAGGGTTTGAAGTAAGATCACAGGTCCTTAATTTTCTGGAGGGCCTTTAGTTTTTCTTTTCTCCGGGTTTTTGAATTGGTGTGTGAGATTCCTTGTTCAATTTTCCTATGGTAGTTCTTTCTTTCCTTTCCTCTTCTCTCTTCTTTTCTCTCCGGTTTCGGCTATGTTATTCGGTATATTAGCTATGTATTATGGTGCATGGGGCATATTTGAATGTTCGGGCCGTGATTTTGTCACACCTGGGGAATTTCTTATTTTTGATTCCTTTGACGGGAGTCCCAGGCATCTAATGCAGTCAACGCGTGGCGTGTGTGTGTGTATGTATGTGTGTGTGTATTAGTGTGTGTGTGTGTATTGTGTGGATGTGTTCATGTAATCGCCTACCGTGTAATCCCAAGAGCTAATCCAACAGGCCTGGGTGGGATCAGTTCAAATTTGGTCTGTGTGCTTCCCATGATGAGGACATGAACGCTTTTTAGTGTTGTATGAGTAAGGGGGTCACCTTTGGACAAAAATTGGAAACTTGTAAAATTCCTGGTATTTTGGGGGCACTTTTACCTCCGTGTAATAGCAGGCAAATTCCAACATGCCTGGTGGGATCTGTTCAAACTTGGTGGGTGTGCTTCTATGGTTAGTAACTGACTGCCTATTTAATGTTGTATGGGTGGGGGGTCTACTTTGCAAAAGTGGAAAACTTGTAAATTGGTATTTTGGGCACTTTTACCTTGTAATCAGGCAAAGTCCAACAGCCTGGTGGGATCAAGTTCAAACCTGGTTGGTGTGCTTCTCATGGTGAGTACATGAACGCTATTTATTGTTGTAATGGGTAGGGGTCCATTTTGGCCAAAATTGAAACTTGTAAAATTCTGAGATTTTGGGCACTTTTCCCTGTAATACCCAGGCAAAGTCCAACATGCATAGTGGGATCCAAGTTTCAACTTGGTGGTTGTGCTTCTCAGGTGGATTACATGAACGCTATTATTGTTGTATGGTATAGGGGGTCCATTTGGGCAAAAAGTGGAAACTTGGAACATTCTGGTATTTTGGGCACTTTACCTGTAATCAGGCAAAGTCCACTATGCCTAGTGGGATCAAGTTCAACTTGGTGGGTGTGCTTCCTCATGTGAGTACCTGAACGCTATTGATTGTTGTATGTTTAGGGGGTCAATTTTGGGCAGAAAGTGGAAACTTGTGAAATATTTTTGCTGGTATTTTGTGGGCACTTTAACCTTTTAATCAGGCGAAGTCCAACTTCTGGTGGATAACGTTCAAACTTGGTGGGTGTGCTTTTCCATGATGAGTACATGCACCTATTTTATGTTGTATGAGTAAGGGTTCTACTTGGGCAAAAAGTTGACACCTTGTTAAAATTCGGTAATTTTGGGGCACTTTTTTAACCTTGGTTATCAGGCAAAGTCAACATGCCTGTGTGATCGAGTTCAAACTGTGGGTGTGCCTTCCCTTATTATTAAGTACATGACTCTATTTCTATTTGTTGTACACGTTCAACAGTTTTTTTGCAAGCGATCATCATAAACGGCTTGTAAAATTTTGGTATTTGGCAGACCTACTTTTACCCTCTAAATCAGGCTATGCCCAACCTGTCTGGCTGGTCATGAAGCATTCCTAGTAAATTAGTGTCTATTGATCTAGTTTCAGCATGAAATCAAGACTTTGAACACGCCGACCGTTGTTTTCCCAGGAATCACTAAGCCTTTTGGTTCCTGGTTTAATGATGCAACCGCTTGTTTAATTTCAATCTTTCACAATGGTTTTGTTGTTTTGTTGGGGTTTGGTTTTGGTTTAGGTTTTGGGTCTGTTACAGTGGAAAGTGTTTTCTAAATGTTTGCTTGATTTCTTTAATGTTGCATCTGTTTCTGTCTCTCCCAATGGATTTTCATCATCAATTTTAATTTGAAATGGATCCTCCTTACGCTTCTGTTGCACTAACTTTTTTAATTGCTTTACTAAGCCGTGAGAGTCAGCCTTCTGTTTTCAATTTCAGTAATTTCAATCAATTAGTTTTTTTCATGGTGCAGCTTTGACTAGTAAATGCTGTTGTTTGATTTTTATCCTTTTAGTTTTTAGCTCTCTCTTCTTATGTATATCATTACAGTTGTCGATTTGATCTGATCTCGAATATATAGGGTTGGATAAAAATGAGGTTGAATAGCCCTTACAATACGGCTTCAAAAATCATGAAGAAAGGATGCTATTCAGGTTTGAACAGTCACATAACAATTATTCGGAGCAATTTGATTGGCTAATGCCTAACATATCCACTGTCAATACAGGAATTCTTCAAGGGAATCAACACCCTTCCGCTTGAAAAAAAAACCATTTACCAGGCTTCGGCCTCCTTGCCCTACAGACGTACTGTGGACTACTGTTGTGTGGACGCATGAAGTCTAATTGTTAACTGCCAACAATGAAGCTAAGCAACATAACTGGCCCCTGGGTATAACCCTGGCTGTTTTCCCACATTGACCAAGTACCTCAATACTTAAAAGGCCCACTCATTGCTACGTTCACATAGCAAAGCTCAAACATGAATTGCAGATTATTTTTTGCTGACTGAATTATTCCTAAGAAAAAAGATATGACACCATATTTTTTTTGCTGGT
>JAODTK010001585.1:0-11716 GCA_026419785.1 Sclerodactyla briareus | reverse complement strand
CTTAGGCCACAAATTTAGTGTGGCTATGTATAGGACAGGTGGCAGAATTGAAAGTGGTTGACGTACAACTCATATTACAGCCTGTGGTGTGGTTTCACGAAAGCGGACAAGTTTGGGGCGGACAAGTTATACTATGCACAGTGACCTTTTTCACGTAGGAGATATTCGAAACAGTACATCTCCACCTCTCAACAGTTAAGAAATTATGTCGGGTTCGAAAGCCAATTCACCGCGTTTTCTTTCAGCACAATTTCTTGCGCGAAACGGACTCTCGGGAGTCATTGCAGAAAGGTGATTATTGCATTGTGGGTGCACGACAATAAAAAACTACAGGTTAACGTCTATAAACGCCACTCGGCCAAAATTGTCACACAGAAAAAGTCAACACGTGTACATGAATGTCCGAATCGGACCCCCTCATCAGTTCTGGGAATCACCCTCCCTCCCCGAAGATCGAATATACCAATGATGTAGGATCTGATGTGGGGGAGCTCGAGGGATGAATGGAAGCACTCTGTGGGAACTTCTGAAATGGCCCGTGGGCCGAGGCCAATCAGTGTGATGGCGGGATTCAAATTCATAGAGCCGTACTTCAAATTCGAGTAACACCATACTACAGAAAAGGTAGGTTGTGATTTTTTTGGCTTTCAGAAAATGCTAGAAGACACAGTACTGATTTGTGACAAAGCTTCCGCATTAGCTCAAAAGTGTGCAAAGGGTTAGACATGCATACACCAGGGCCATGTTGGGCCTCACTGTGTTCAAGGGACTTATAAACAATGGTTTGACAAGCGAGTAGCGTACGAGAGATTTGTCATGGGGGGGGGGGGGGGAGTGCGCCCTCATAAATGCCTCTCCCATGGCAAATCGGTACAATTCAGGGGCCCCACTGGACACATGCTGCTGATATTACTGAACTATAGGTTGATGGATGTTACCAGAAAGTTGTTTAGGTGTAGAGACAGTCTAGGCGCGCGGGTTACGACATTTTTTGGAATATGTGTACCAAACACAGCTTATTCCTGTGTGCTTACTGGTTTGTAGGTCTGCAGTAGGGTAACATCGACGAGTTTAAAGTTAAGACTCTTTTTAAATTACGTTTCAGTGACGGGTTTCGGGGCTTCGGCCTCGGATGGTGCGGCCTTGGCCCTCGTCGCGAACGAGGTGCCTCGGCCTCGGGCCTTGGCTCGAAGGTAATAGTTGGCCCTCGACCTCGGGCTTGGCCTCGGAAGTAGCGACCTCGACTAAAAAAACACTGGCCCATATAGGCCCCTATCAGGGGACTTGGTCCCTATCTGTCTGGGCCCGTCGAATACAGAGGAACAGCATCCCCATGCTCATAAGAACATTGACCATAAAAGTAACTGTCCAGGAGGCAGAGAGAGATACAGAGCTGTGCGATGGTATAAGAACTGAAGTTAGGAGGTAAGATGATCATCGTTGATGAGACGAATTTCCTTTCTCTGGATCCGACAAGGCACAGGCTGAGAGAGGATGGCGAAGGCCCACCCAATATGGCACCATATTCCATTGGGAGGCGAATTTGGGCTTTGTAAGCGAAGTAGCATGATGTGAGGATGTATTTTCCTTGCGCGAAATAAGAAGCCCAACTTTCTAAAAAAAGCTTAGTGCGATATACTTGAGATGAGAGTTTCCCAGACGGTTGATTGCTGATTTCCCTCTCAAGGATATTAAGAGAAGTATAATGAGGGAGGATCTGGTCAGCCATGAAACTAGCTGGGGCAAATCAGAAACCGCCGACCATAAATCAGCAGATTCTAGTTTTTAGATTGGTTGAAGGTAACCAGATTAAGCAGTGGCCCAGTTAAAAATAGATGAAGATCATTGTTCAGGCTGATGGCAACTAGGGAACGTGTTATAGACAAATCCGTTCCGCTCCTGGGGACGAGGAAGCACAGAGTTTGGAGGGTAGAATCAATCAGCAAATGAAGTGAATACTATAGAGGTTGAGCTAAGAAGAGTCATTGATAAAACTGAGAAAGAGGTAGGAGAGAAAACACAACCTTAACACTCAGCATTGATAAGGAAGGGGTCTCGCGAGAGGCACCATTTACCCGCACAGAGATCTCGGGACCGGTAAGAAAACTGGCATTCCAAGAAGTTGCAACTGGAGGTTGGGGCTGAAACCACAATGAGTTAGTTTGGCAAGAGTCCGGCGTGCCAACACAGGTCAAGGCCTTAGAGAATCAGGCCATAACCCTCTTTCACCGAACAACTCATGGCTTGGGCCCCTGATTGGTTACAGAAGATAGTACGTCCCCAGTAGATCGGCGGCCATGCCGGAAACCATACTGGTGTTCACTGATGAGAGAAGTTGAAACTCAAGAAAGTTCAACTGCTCGTGGACTATAGTTTCCCTAACTTTGGAGTGAACCGGAGGTGATGGCAATCGGCCTGTGATTAGAGGGGTTGGATTTATCACCCTTTTAGGCTGGGCGACCTGCGCGTTTCCTCCACCCGAGGGTCAGCATCCCGTGGAATAACAAGACGGTAAAGCTTGCTAAGGATAGGCGCAAGTTCTGGGGGCACACTTCAGGAGGACTATAGAAATGCCATCCAGGACCAATGCTTTATTACTATCTGTAATTATAGTGTTTTGAAGGGCCATGCGGAGTAGTGGAAACAACATCCGAGATCGTTTCGACTAAAGCTGGCAAAGATGGAGGAGGATGGGCATCTGTGTTCATAGTGGAATTAGAAGAGAATAGTCGGCAAAGTATTAGGCTTAGAGATGGCATCACTGGCCAAAGAGCATCAGGTTTAACCAGCGGAGGGGAATTTGGAAATACATAAATTCTGGGACACAGATTTGGCCAGCGTCCAAAATGAAGACACCAAGAAGGAGCAGTGATGAAAGTTTATTAGCAATACGTGAAATGAAAGAGATTGTTGCCTCATCGATATCTCAGAGCAACACATACGAGCAGTTACATAGGCTTGACGAGAATCAGGTGATGGAGCAGATAGCCAAGCTCGGTTCTTCTCCGGACGGCAGTTGGTACTTGATGGTGAACCATGAAGGTCATGAAGAGGAGCCTGATCTTAATGTGTAGGGAATAAAAGTGTTCCTTCCCAAAGGATAACTAGAAAAGAGAAGAGAGGTAGAGGGTCAGTGAGAAAGTAATTGCGTACAATGGGAAGACTGAAAAAATCCCCGAAGCCCAAACCAGTTCAGCTTTGGAGTGGTTCCAGAATTTCTGCCTTTGGTGGGGAGCTTGCGTATAGGAAAAGATGATGAGACAGGGAAATGAGGCAATGGTCAGGGAGCCAATAGGGGCAGAGAAAGTGGTGGACTGTAAATAAGGGGCCGAGTAGTGAGAAATAACAGATCCAACGAGACCGAGGCCCGATCTGGGAGACGGGTGGGAGAATTGAAAGCTGGTGGCTATTGGTAAAGCAAAAGACTCTGCTTCAACACCGGCCTCTATCGAGCCGGTGGAGTGGCTGAGCCATTATGCATTATGCACATTGAAATCACCAGTATAGCAATTTCACAGTCGTTGTATCGTTGAATAAGTGATACAACAGCAGAGGTGAGATGCGAGAATAAGAGCCTCCGTGATTATTACAATTGGGGCGAACGGTAGACCACAATCGAACCACCTTAGAGACAAGCCGAGGAAGGAGACTTTGAGCCAGAAAAGTTGGGGGGGAAAGTCATCACAACAGAGATCAAATTCAGAAAAGCGGATGACAGGGATGCTGGGAGTGGACAAAGGCGCATACTCCACCTTGAAATGAAAAACAATCAATGAAGAATGTAGTGGGGACACTGGAGATGTGTTAAATCAAGAGAAATTTAATCTGTGTTTCATTTAAAAAGAGTAGATGAGGATGCTGGGCCCTAAGAAGTTGGTGGATATGATTGAGATTGCGGTGGAGACCACGTATATCGCAAAGAGGAAAGAAAAACAGAACCCGGGGTCACATGAGGGCTGCAGTAGGGGTCGTATGGGAAACTGAAATAACCATGGTATTGAAGTAAGAAGGGAGGCAAAGGAGGGCAAGATGTAAAACCCACGGCTCGGACAAGACACCAAAAAGGACTATTCTGAGAGCACGCACCTCGACTGGGCCCCGATACACCGACCTAGGCTGACACCTAGTCGCGAACTTGCAGAGGAGGGGCTCGGATTTTACGCCAGATGACAAGGCAGCCTCCCAAGGCGCTACCCCGGGGTTCAGGCCTCTGCACTATCTGACGGAAGCCTGCAGTCACCGACTCCACCGTATCATCATGCCCAAGAAAAAGGAACCCAGGTATCAGGGCGAAACCGGGGTAAACGCAGGACCTTCCAGGGTCCTCAGAAGGCCGACTACGACACCCGAGAGCTTGGATGATGCAAAATGTACAGGGCAAAGAGGGCCCGAAAACATAGAGGCATCACTTAAAGGACCCAAAGGATCAGCGGTGGAACCTACCCAGGGCGGCCAAAACAAGAGTTGCTGTAAAAGTTTCAGGTCGACTGTTAGCGGTAGAAAAATTACGTCATTAGGTCATTAATAGGAGAGTGAGTGGCTAACGATAAGGTGACACCTATAACATCATCTAACACGACGCTACAGTCCCAAAGAGACTGATAGGTAGGCCACGCCCACCTGCTGACACTTAGTTGTAGACAAAATACTTCTCTGTGACAAACTAGTGATTAAGTGAAACACGTGTTCCCTTTTGCTTCGAGTCGCCGTGCAAATTTATCTGTCACTGCCACTTAACAGTCGACTAACGGCACGCATAGATGGGTTCTCATTGCAGCGAGGCCTGGGGTTTTGTGGGAATTGGACATTAAGAGGCAGTGGATTATAGGCGCTAGAGCCTCAATGGAACACAACTGAACCTTGTGGGGTTTACTATGTCTTCAATCTTCATTTTTTCGAATTAGGTATCCGTTCGAGCAAAATGGATATGCTTGCGTACGTAGAATAGTGTTGACAATTCAGCAGTGACATGAAGTGTCACACGCACACTCAGATATTCAAAGTGGGCCTTGCACTTTAGCGGCTGAACATCTGAAGTTGCGACTGTCTATCATCAGAGAACTCGCAGAGGCATTGGAGCACATGAGTTCGAGAAGCCATGATCTTTGCGGCATACATCTGCAAATAATATGGGGGGTGTCCAGGCCACAGTCCTGCATAATCGAATGGTCCATTTTTCTACTTGGGATTATGTTGTATCGCAATCACTGAGAAGAGGGATTATACTGATTCTCAATTGGCAGAGGTAATGCTCGGAAACTGCAATGAAGTATACAGAAGGCATGGCAGATCGCAGTGATCACTTGAATAGAAGTATAGAAATCGCTGCAGAGCTTCATTACGCAGTCGGTCCACCGAAATACACACTAGAGCCATTTTTAGCTAGCTCAATGGATAGCATCGGTAATTGGCTCTCTGTTCATTCAGAGCAGATTCGGGCCGGGAGTTCGGACAAGGATTTCACATCGGGGTTCCGCGAGGCCCTCGATTTTGGGACTCTCATAATTGTGCTCGTTTCTTACCGGCCCCCCCCACAGATATAATTCTAATTCCTTGAAATATGTCTTCTCGCCTCTTGTTCCAGAGTAGTATATGGGTCTCGTTTCTTTAACACCCGTATGTATTAACTGGGTGTGCGAGGCGGCTATAGTTACCACATGCTGCGGCGAGTCTCCGATGTCCACACGCCTCATTAGCTGGCATGTGGTTTCCATATGAGTGAGTGGGCAAGTTTGTTCATTTCTCGCGATTCCGGTGGTAAATGCTGTCAATAACGAAAAATAAACATATCTCTACGGATTATCTATGACAGCGTTAGTAGGGTAAGTGTTTATTGCCTCTATCCGTAAAAGTGTATCGTAAACTTTTTTTCATCACTACATGGCGCGAAACCAACGCATATGGGACGAGTCGTCTTTGAAACAAGACATTTCTCTAAGAGACATTGCGAGGATGAGAAATTGCAAGTTAAAAAATTTATCTATCGGGTTTGGGCTCATAACAGGCCTGCTCTTTATGGTTTTTGACCAATGATACTCAGTGTTTGACATGACAGGTAGATATTTGAACACAGAAAGGTTAATGAAGGACATGATAAGTAATGTATGTGTGAAGGGGCATAATGAGCCTTGTGCAAAAAATTTCATTCCTCACATAGAGCACATTGGGCGTTAGGAATTGATTCTCCTATGCTAAAGTCGATATCAAAACACGTGGTGTTTGTCATTTTTGTTAATGGGACTCAAAGTTATGCACAGCTGGAAAAAAAAATGCAGCTGTTGGAGTTTTTTGAGAGGTAGCTCTGATATAAAACCACTCCGACAGTCCGACTCAAATTAAGACAAGATCCTTTCTCCATAAAAGTTGAAATTTCAACTGAATTGTCACTATTCGAAAACATTATTTAAAAGGAGGCCAATGTGATATGCGTTTTGAATAACCCGATCTCTGAACTGAATTCGTTCACCGGCACTCTGTCAGGGGCACCCAAAAGTCAGATGCGTGTTTGATCAGAAAGTGGACAAACTCAGTTCGATAGAATATATATACTCTTCAATTAATATACGGGAGAGTGTCATTTATTTTTTCAGAAATTCTGAATTGACCACAACTTGGACTATAAAAATCTCATCTATAGTTCTGGATCAGTCTTGCCGAAGACTTGCGCTTGGTCGGCGCGGCAATGGTGGCCATTGAGAATTCGGGACTTCCAAGTTTAGTGGAAATAGGAAAATGAACATGAAACTAGGATGAAAATAGCTGCAACCTCGAATATATGACAGAACGGGACCCTTCGGCGTTTTGGATTTTGAAAAGTTTTGCGGTAAACTACGTGTTTTTGTTTTGGGGGGGGGGGAGTATCGAATGCCCCCCCCCCTCCACCGTGTTATAGTTTTATAGGAGAGTTGTTAGGAAAAGAGAAATCAAAAGAAAGCTGTTTCTTACTGACTTTCCCACAATTTGTGCGAGAGCCTGGTTGATGAGGGCCCGTGCATAACCGTACATGTTGCGCTTCGCGCAGGTGGTCAAGTATAATGGCCTCGAGATTTTTCCTCAAAATCTCGAGAACAGCTAGGAAATTGACATTGCTCATTCAGGAGCGGGAAAGACCTTCCCCGTGATCCGAGAGAGACTACTTCGAATGTTCAGATATTGCATGCCCAACTATAGGTGGAGCTACAATTGGATAATCCTCTATACCGGCATACCCATACAATCGTCGGTTTTTTTCATCCAGTTGGAATTTTGAACCATCCCCCCCCCCCCCCTCCGCAATCATTTGACTCTAGCTACGTCCCTGATACCAATCTCGAGTGTCAAGAATTTGAAGTTGCACTCGACTATGGCATCGTTTCGACCCGACAGGGTTATTTATCTAGTTCATCGTCTACAGAACCATTGATGCATCGTTAGAAATTCGTAATCTGCCATGTTGGCCAACTGTGTTGGTTTCCGTGGACGGGAGATGCCTTCGACTGGGCAAATCACGAATCCTTGTTTTGAAGAACTGTGAGTTTTTCAGCTGAACGTGATTAGTCAGTCGAACTGAACTTCCTAAAAGGGTGTCGTCAGCACTGTTAGGCTAGGGATTCAAGAGGTGCGATACGGGATACGATGACACCACAATAGCTGCGGATTATCGCAAGGACAAGCTGGATATAGTATTTGAATCATCGAGCAATGGTTTCAGAGATATCGACAGGTTTCAACGCGGCGGAATATAATCCAAATGTGATACCGGTAATGCTGCCGCACCTATGGAATATATCCTAATGAAGCAATTGACCCTATCATGAGTGCTTGAAAATTCGGCCTTTTCACGCGATTAGGTGCAGTTCTGGAAGCTCCCTTCTAAATGGTTCAATTCCCCTCGACAAATTATGATTATTCATACCATATCCGCATCTATGGAATTCTGTTATCGTAGCCTTCTAAATAGGCGGATGCCTAAATTCCCGGTCCGTTAGGGGGGCTGTGGTAGGGATACTCTACTTCCATGTGGTATTGCTTTCTATCCACCGGTGCGGACGGACTCAGCTTGTCGGCCTAACGCCTAAACAAGGATGAGTCTGCCATGCTTCAAGATGTTCACAATACGCTGATGACGTGACTCTTTGTTGCCTTTGAGTGGACGGTCCTTTAGATCGTTGACAGGCATTTTTACGAATTTTCCGGGACCGTCCACCGCAGAAAGGAGGCTACCAAGCCAAGAGAGCAAGTTTAAAGTGTTGCGCGGCTTGCGGCCCAGTTAAATGATAAACCAAACACTTCGTTTTGATGGTTTTGAACTGTTCCATCGGGAAATCAGAATTATCTGGTTCAACTATATTCCTATTATTATCGTCGACGAGCATTTACGAATTTTCCGGGAGCTGCAGAGAGGATACAGCCTAGAGCCGAGTTCAAAGTGTTGCGCGGCTTTGCCACCTAGGTGATGAATAACAACAGCTTCCCTCGGGATGAGTAATTTCGAATGTTGCAGTCGAGAATCAGCCATAATCTGGTTCAACGATATGGTACCCCAAGAAATGTTACATGAATTGAACATTTTGAAAATTATGAGTGTATTCTTTAACTACAGTGAAACAATTTAACAAAAATTATCTCAGTCATGATTCAAATTCGAGTTTATTGAAATCCAGTATGAAAACATAGCAAGGGCTTATCATGGAGAAGCGCCTGATCTTGCGGCATACATCTGCAAATCTCTGGGTGGCTGGTCAGGCCATTCCTTGCATAATCGAATGGTCCAGTCTTCTTACTTGGATTTACTGTTGTCATCGCAAAGCACTGAGGAGAGGACTTATACTGATTCTCATTTGGGAGGGGGTACTGACTGAAACTGCAATAAGTATACAGAGCCGTGGCAGCTTCGCCAGTGATCACCTTGAATAGAATTAAGACTCGGCTGCTAGAGCTTCATACGAGTCGTTCCACCGAAATAATATCACTTAGCCAATTTTTAGCTAGCTCAATGGACGCATCTAATTGCTCTCGTGTCATTTCAGAAGCCAGATTCGGCCGGAGTTCGACAAGGCTTTCACATATGGGTTCCGCGAGGCCCTCGATTTTGGGACTCTCAGAATTGTGACTCGTTCTACCGGCCACCCCCACAGTATATCTAATATCCTTGAAATAGTATTCTCGCCTATTGTTCCAGAAGTGTAGATGGGTCTCTCGTTTCTTTAACACCGTATGTATTACATGGGTGATGGAGGCGGCTATGAGTTTACACATGCGCGGCGGTCTCGATGTACAACGCATCATTAGTGATGTGTTTCCATATGAGGAGTGGGCAAGTTTGTTCATTCTCGCGATTCAGGAGTGGTAGGTAAAATGCTTTTCAATCAACAAAATAACATATCTCTACTGGATTATATATGACAGAGTAGTAGGGAAGTGTTTATTTGCCTCTATACGTAAAGGTGTATCGATAACTTTTCATCAATCATGGCGCGAAAACAACGCATATGGGACTCAGAGTCGTCTTGGAGAAATAAGACATTTTCTCATAAGAAGACATTCGAGGATTGAGGAAAATGCAAGTTAAAATTTATCATATCGGGTGTTTGGGCATACAGCCTCCTTTTCATGGTTTTTGACCAAATTGATACTCAGGTTGACATGACAGTAGGATCGTAGTAGTATGTGAACACCAGGGAACAAAAAAGGTACTGAAGGGACATGATAAGCTAATGTATGTGTGAAGGGGATATGAGCCATTGTGCACAAAATTACTTCCTCCACATAGAGCACATTGGGCGTTTAGAATTGCTTCTCCTATTGGATAAACGTCGATAATCAAAACCACGTGTGTGTGTCATTTGGTACAGGGGACTCAAAGTTCTGCCCACAGCTGGAAAATGCAGCTGTTTTGAGTTTTTTGAGAGGTGGTAAGAGGTAGCTCTGCTATAACAACTCCGACAGTCCGACTCAATTAAGCAAGATTCCTTTATCCATAAACGTGAAATTTCAACTGAATTGTCACTAGTCGAAACATTTTAAAAGGAGGCCAATTGATGATGTCGTTTTGCATACGGATCTTGCAATGAATTCCGTTCCGCGGCACTCTGTCAGGGGCACCCAAAATTCAGATTGCAGTTGTTGGATAGAATAGAAGTGAGACAAAACTATCAGTTCTATAGAATATATTATACTCTTCGATTAATATAGGTAGAGTGTTCATTATTTTTAGAACTTCTGAATTGACACAACTTGACTATAAAAATCTCATTACTATAGTTCTTTGGATAATCTTTCCGAAGACTGCGCTTGGCGGCGCGGCACTGTTGGCACTTAGGAATTCGGACTTTCAAGTTTAGGGTGGAAATAGGAAAATTGAACGAAACTAGGACTGAAAATGGCTGCAACTGCGAATCTGCCAGAAGGGACCCTGCGGCGTTTTGGGATTTTGAAACAGTTTTTGCAGGAACTGCGTTGTTTTTTTGTTGGGGGGGGGGGGAGTATCGAATGCCCCCCCCCCTCCCACCGTGTTATAGTTAGTTATGGATAGTTGTTAGGAAAAGAGAAATGCAAAGAAAGCTGTTTTTTACGACTTTCACAATTTTGTGCCGCGGAGCCCGTTTTGATGAGGGGCCCGTGCATAACGTTTCAAATGTTGGCGCCTTCGCGCAGGTGGTCACGTCAAATTGCCTCGAGATTTTTCCTTCAAATCTCTGGAGAACAGCTAGGAAATTGACATTTCGCCTCATCATGGAGCAGGAAAAGACTTTCCCCGGATCGAGAGAGACTACTTTCGAAATGTCCAGATAGGCTATGCCCCAACTATAGGTGCGGTACACTGGATAATCCTTACTACCGCATACAAACAATCAGTCGTTTTTCATCCAGTTGGAATTTTGAAAACTCCCCCCCACCCCCCCCCCCCCCCCCGCCCTCCGCAATCATTGGACTCTAGATACGTCCTGTGCTACCAATATACAGGGATGTTCAAGAATTTTGGAAGTTGCACTCGACGATGGCATCGTTTCGATCCCCGACAGGGTTATTTCATCCTATTTCATCGTCTACAGAAACCATGATTGCATCAGTTAGAAATCGTAATTGCCATGTTGCCAACGGTGTTGGTTTCCGTGGACGAGGGAATGCCTTCGACTTGGCAAATCAGAATCCTTGTTTGAAGAACTGTGAGTTTTGCAGGATGAACGGTGTGATTGTCAGTCGAACTGAAACTTCCTAAAAATGGGGTTGCAGCACTGTTAGGCTAGGATTCCATAGGTGCGGATACGGGATACGGAATGACACCACAACTAGCTGCGGATTTATCGCAAGGACAAGCATGGATATATATTTGAATATCGAGCAATTGGTTTGCAGGAGATTAGACAGGTTTCAAGCGCGCGGAATATATCCAAATGCTCCGGTGTAATGTGCACCTATGGAAGATCTTCCTAAAAACGCAATGGACCTCCCCTTTTCATGAGTTGCTTTTTGAAAAAATTCTATGGCCTTTTCACTGCAGTATTATTTCAGTCTGGAGCTCCTTTAAATGTTCAATTCCCCTCGAAAAAAGATGATATTCATACGAAATCCGCATCTATGGAATCCGGTTATCGTAGCCTTCTTAATAGGCGATGCCTAAATTCCCGGTCAGTAGGGGGAATGTGGTAGGGACCTCTCTTCAATTGTTGTATGCGTTCTATACCCGGTCTCTGGACAGGAGCTCAGCTTGGCGCCATAACGGCCTAAAAAAGGT
>JAODTK010001583.1:0-10681 GCA_026419785.1 Sclerodactyla briareus | reverse complement strand
GGCTCGGATGCCTGTGACAATGGTGTTGCCCTAGCAGTTTATGGTCATCATTCGGCAAAGGATGTCAACATTAAATTTATGCGAAAATGAGTTCAACTCATGCCTTATAGCGGGTAGGTGCGGATCCACCGAAATCCTTGTTAACCCCATGACGTTGTTCCCCTGATAGTGCTAGTTCTCTCATTTCTCTTCTCTCCCCCTTTCTCTTTTCCTTCTCCCTTTCTCCGTTCCCTCTTTTTTTTCTCTTCCCTATCTTTTTTTTGTTCACTCCCTTTTTTCTTCTTTGCCCCTTTCTTTTTTTCCATCCTTCTCCTACCGGGAGGCTCGCGCCCCCAAAGCCCCCCCCCCCCCCGGTACGGCCTGTTGTGATAAACCTAATTGCCTAGTGTTCAAGTACCCAGCTGTCTGAATTAATAATGTAGCGGGGATTCAATTAAGGAACACTGGCCGGGGCAACGAATAGAACTTTTCAAGTTTCGGAAAAGGGCACAATATAGGACCAATTTTCATCTACGAATCCTTCACAGGTACGTACATAAAACCACTGAAGCATCAAGAAGCACGAGAATGCCGCGCGGCGGTTGTATTCATTGTTAATGTGAGTTGTAAATGAACTGAACGCAGAGGCGGAAACTTGCTCACCCCAAATTTCTCCTACTCACAGGTCCTCTATGAGGCTGGTGTTTGCCATACTCGGATCTTATAGTGTCTGGGTTTGCCCAAGAATTGAGGTCGGCGGTTAAAGTGTAACAATATTTTGTGCTCTCCAATGTATGTCCAGCATTCGTGTAAAAGATGTTGACATTTGCAGCATTAACAACATCATCAGGCAAGCGGTTCCAGGTATTTGTAACTCCGGTTGGTAAGGAAATGTTGTAGTACAGTCTTATGATTCTGTTACAGTAATTTCTTTATTCTGTGCTGTGACCTCTAGTACGGCTATGCGGCCTGGAAGAATGGCGGCCATTGTTGCGTCACAAAATTATGATGCCAGTTGAACTGTGGACGAAGTTCAATCATGTCCCCTTAGGCGTCCATCGCTAGTGCTGGCAGCTCCAGTTTTCGCCGCAGACGGTCTTCATAGCTAAGTCTCTTAAAACCGGTTACCCAGTGAACAGTTTTCCATAGTTATGTGATATGCTAAACTTTGTATGAGTTTTCCTGTACCGGTCCTATCATGCGGGCGAATACCAAGAGACAACAAATCATATTGTTACTGTCTTTGGTATACCCCACGATCGGAATTACAACTTTTGATATTCCTTGCTGTTTTCCGACCCTTGCCCAGAAAAAAATCTCCACGTGAAATCCTCGGCGATGACAAGCGTAATAGTAGCTTAGGTCTTCATGGTGAATAACACTGCACTTTGGTTCACAGGTGTAAGGGCTGCCAGCTTCCAGGAATCTGGGCTAGCCCGTCTTCCACTATGTCGTCTGGCTCCTCTTCCCACCACGTAAGCGTCTGGCCATTACCGTTCACTGGTGTGGTGTGTGTTTCGAGAGTATGTTTGACACTTGCACTTTTTTCCCAACTGGTTAGCCTACTGGGTAGCCTAGCTGTGTGGTTGGGGGGGGGGGGGGTCAGTCGTCTGTCGCCTCTCTCCACCACGTAAAAACGGCCTGGCAATGACGTTATGTTAGTGGTGGTAATCGAGAACTTTTGCACTTTTGTTTTTCAATGGTTCGCTTCCAAAGCCATGCTAACACCTAGTTTTGGGGCCCATAGTTTTATAACAACATGGGGGCCTTACTGGCAACTGCCCACATAGTGCCAGACGCCGGGCGCTGGCAACCCAACCCTACAACCCAGAACGCTGGCAAGGCCCATTCCTGCTACCAGAAATTTAATTTTGGGGCATTTTCCAGTAAGTCCTTCTGGTTCCTCCTCCCCCAGCTGTCCCGATTTTTTAGCCATCTTCGAAGGCCTCTAACCGCAACCAGCACCCCCCAGCGAGACTCGCCAAGAACACCCTTTTCTTTTTTTATTATTATTTTATTGTTATATCATTGGGTTTTACTTATACACTGGACACTTCAACGTGTTTTTAAGAAACTCAGTTATTTTTTGAAAATATGTCATATTGTTACCTTTTCTTTGTGTTGTTTTGCTTTCCCAGAGCGCTTTGTAACCTTCTTTCGGGAAAAAACCCAAATATAAATTCTAATAAATGTCTTAGTCTGTTGATATTGTTTTTATTTGTATTAAGGTTATTAATATATTAATATGTCCTACTGTTGGTGATTCCCCATAGTTTCAATCACTTCGTTCGGGCCCGATGCATTTCCCTCGAAACCTGGGGTAGAGAGACATTGCTGTTTTTCCCTTTCAAAGATCTGTCGAACAGTGACGCCGAGATGCCATTTTATATTCCCAACGCGGGACTGATTTGTTCCCGGAATTACCCCCCAACCACACACACACCTCTATATTTCGAAATTAGGCATGTGATCAACGCGAATGGAATTGTGTATATCAGAGGCAGTCGTAGTTCGAGAAGCCTATCAAAAGTCCACCTTCATAGACCCCTCTCTTCCGTCCGCCAAATCAGGACAAAATGACTTTGATTAATCTGTGAGGGTAAAACTATTCACCTCCAAGGACTGGCTCTCTTTCGATGGGGTTTGAACTAAAAGTGGGAATTCATCTTCCGAGGTAACGAATATTTACCCTCGTGAGGATAGAGTTTACCCTTGCAAAAATCGAAGAGATGACTGGACGTTATTCGGCCTTTTGGAGGTAAGAAAATCGTTACCACCCTAAACCTAGCCATCTTCCTAGAATTCCGAAGGCGAAGAATTTTTCAATCTTTTGACGCGTAATCAAAATATTAACCCTCAATGGCTGGCTCCTCATAGTCAAAACAGGACGAAATGATGATTATCCCTCTTGTTAAGATCACAAAAACGTGTACCCGAATGTCCCTCCAGGCTGGCCTCCTCTTTCGATTTCCTTTTTTAAGTGGTTGATTCATCTTTCGAAAGTAACAAAATATTCACCCCCCGTGGAGTGGCTCTCTCGCCGCTAAAATGGCGGGACGTAATGACGTTGCTTCAATCATTCGAAAATGACGGATCTTCCACCTTCGAGACTGTCCTCTCTTCTTGCTTAAATTAAGGTGTGACTCATCGAGTTTTGAAGGTAACAAGATATTTACCCTCAAACACTGGCTACCTCCGCTCCGCCGCATAACAATAGTGACTGATACGAAGGCCTATATTGACCTAATAATTCGTGTCTGGAAATTATCACCCCAAATATCCATTGATACATTTCTTTCTCTAACGTTCGCGATTTCTATTAGAAATACAGACAGAAAAATTACATTTCACCACCCAGGCTAATTGACATTTGAATCTATAATACCAAGAATTCACAAAAAAGTAACAATATAACTACCCAGTAATGTCACGAAACATGAGAATTTTCTCAATTTAGCTACAGACGCCTAACCCTCCCTATTTGTGAATGGATTCTCTTCAGTGATAGGATTTGAATCCTGTCGATTCCAGCCGCCTTTGCTATTGGGAAAAACGAAAACGAGAGGGGCTTCTTGTACTGCTTCATAACCTTTTCACTTGAAGTTTGTCAACCTCAGATTACTTTGACTAGCTCCAGGGTTAATAGGGACAATGTACTCAATATGGGAGACCCACATACCAAATTTGAGTTTGATCAATCCAGTAGGGGTCGAATTATCTTGTTCCAAGCCCACCTTGGCTGAAAATATTTATTTTCACAATTTTCCGATTCCTCTGCACTCAAAAATGCCCCCAATCTATACTAAAAACTATGGAGGTTCTCCCATTGAACTGCACACCACATGTCAGCTTGATTGATCGTGCCAGCATTCTGTACCATCGTGTTCACAAGGTTCTCATCTTCAGATGACCTTTTGACTGACCTCGACCGATATGGATAGTGTACTCTTATGGGGAATCCACGTCCAAGTATGAGCTTCATCCATCGGTGGGGTTCGGTTATCATGTAACCAAGCTCTAATCGACCAATTATCCATTTTTTTTTTAAAACTTTTTTTTAATCTTCAATTTTCCCACTGAAATGGGCCAAATTATAAGTTTTCACGTTTTCCTTCCCCAATTTGGTTCGCCACACCTTACCCCGGTCCATACCAAATCAATAGGGGTTCCTGGTCTCCCCATGGGAGAGCTGTATACCGATTCAACCTGATATACCATGCAATTCGGGACTTATCATGTTAACAAAAATTCCTGCCTTTTACCTCTCTTTGACTTCAGCTAACCTTTGACCTGAACCAAACATAGTGATCTGTACCATCCATGGGTACCCCACATACAGTATAGCTTCATCCATTCAGGTGTAGTCGAGTTATCGGTTCGAGCTCAAAATTGCACATTCTAAGTTTTTCACATTGGTCCATTTTCCCCAAACGACCCCCGGTCAACACAAAACGACAGGTTCCTAAACTCCTCCCCCCCCCCCCCATAAGAGAGCTGTATACGAATTTCAATCTGATCGACAGGCATCTGGACTTAAAACGTGTTAACAAGCCTTGACCTCTCTTGACCTCATATTACCTTCACCTGACCCCAAAAATTTAGAATTATGTACTCATTAGTACTCATTATTATATGACATTTCATAGCATGGGCCCTTGGGCCCAAGTGTGACCTTAGAATGAAATGCCTGTCAGACCATCATTATGACCGAACGTCAGGACGGTGCCCACAACGTTGTAGGTGAAGCATTTTGCGTTATTCCACTAGTGGGGGGGGCCCTCAAGCCCCACACTAAGCCTTGGGTCCCCCAATCCTGAATACCCCCAAAGTAACGTCTGTTAGACCCTCATTATTACCGACCATCAGCACAGTGCAACTAATTTGTAGAGTACAATTTGTGTATTTGCACATAATGGGCCCTTTGGCCCGAACCTGTGCCCCTGGTCCAAAATTCTGAAACACCCCCAATGGCCTCCTACTCTACCCAAGGACATTAACAATGTACCTTTGAAGAAGACTAATTGAAACTTGTGGGAGGAGATGGCATTTCAAGTACCTTTGTGTGAATTTCATAAAATGGGGCCTCGGGGCCGAGTGGGACCTTGGATCAAAAATTCTAAACACCACACCCCAAAGGTACGACTGATAGAACATCATTATGACCGAACATCACAATGTGCACCAAATTTGTTGGAGGAGTAGGCTTTTTGCAGTTTCCACTATTTTCCCATGTGCCCCTTTAATATGCCCATTGACCTTGACACTTCAGGTGGTCACGATGACCCCAGTCAAGTTAACATTGTGAATAGTCTGGTCCAGATTCATGAAGCCAAACATTTTGTGGACTCACGAAGACAAAGTTTACAGACTGGATAGATAGAAGTATAGATAGACAGATGACAGGCATCATCACAATAGCTAACCATCGTAGCTGGTTGAGCTAAAAAACCGCAGGAGGAAACATTGCCTGGACCTGACTCATTTTTCCTTTTCTCCCGCTGAATTTTAATCAAATTTGAAGCATAGCCTACCGGAGGAAAACGTTGTTTTGTGACTATTCGGGGCTGTATATACAGTGGCTAGTTCGGGACTCCGGAATATAAACAGAGCAGCTCAGTGCTGCTGATTCACCCTTCAGGGATCTGAGAGATTTGTAAAACGAAATGACGACTATACCGCCACACTACTGGAGGTGTATAACGAATACTAATAGGGGTAACAAAACATGAGCTAGAAAAAAAGACACTAAGAGGCAAATTTTACTTGAAATTTTATATGAAAAACAGAAAAAACCTGCTTGAGGACAAACAATAACATCATTATCGAAATCAGAGACAAGAATGAAATGATAGGCCGATATAGTCGCAAGCCATAATTGATGAAATTTATTGTTTAAGCCTTTTAGCAAAGCCTCCGAATGGTTGACATCTTGCCTTAGATGACCCTCTGACCTGCCCAAAACACCGGGTTTAGGTCGGAGAACACACATACCGATATGGATACTGATCCATCCGACGTGGAGGCAAGTTTTGTGTTAACGTGCTAAAATTCGACAAGGTTTTCGACGTTGACCTCCTGACCCGAGAAACTTTGAACTGACCTGAAAACAATAGAGGGTCATGTACCATTATGGGGAAACCACTTACCAAGTACGAACTCCATCATCTAAAGTGGGGTCGAGTAACCGTGTTTAAACAAGCTAAAATTGCAAATGATCATTTTTCCACAAATTTATCCCTCTAATCGACCCCCGCTTACACCAAAAAACAGTGAGGATTCTGTATCCTCATAAGGGGAAGCTGCCCATCGAAAAACAAAAAATCAAACCTGATCGGACAGGCATTCTGGACTTATTGTGTTGACCAAAAATTTTCTGACTTCGACCTAGCTTGACCTCAGAGACCCTTCGACTCCTGACCCTAAAACCATTGGGATCATGGTACTCATTATGGGGCGATCGCATATACAAAAGTATGAACTTGTTCCCTCCATGGTTATAGTGTTAACAAGACTAGGTCTGTCGTACCAACCACCACGACCACAAACACTGTCCATGCGGCATGAGGAATTCCTGGCTGATGTCAAGCAGGACCCAACACCAGAGACCAGACCTACACACCTCAGCATACTCTGGTGACCTCAAGAGAAATGACCCTCTAACCTGACCCCAGCAAGAGCGAGGGAATGACTCCTGAGTACGAAGCATCGGAAGGAAGCATGTAGCAATGTACTTCAGGTATTCCATGGGGAGAAGGATACGCACATCAAGTAAGAACTCACATCCATCCAAGCAGGTGGGGTCGAGTTAATCATGGTTACAGGCCAAAATTGCCAAAAAACAAAATAGTGACTTTCGCAAATTGTTCTATTTGTAACTCTAACCCGACCTGAATGAGAAACATAGGGTTCTCCTATGGGGAGGACAAGGACCCTTAGGTGTTTTTGTTATGGACCGGGTGGGGGATGGAAACTCTTGGTTTACATACACAATAACCTACACACACATGTAAAGACTGCATAGATTTGTCTGGATTCAAAAATGGTGTACATAGAAAATAAAAATTGTTAACTTTCGGATACAGGAATGTTGAACATGTCGTTTGAGTTAGATTTGATCGAAGACATTATACTCGACCCACAGCACCTATTTTTGGATCCAATAGGTCTCCATGCAAAGAGGCCATTGGGCTGTGAAGGCTTCTGATATGTACGCACCTCTTCGGACCGTAACCTGGCGGTCTTGTTTACAGAATACAGATCTAGTCAATAGCGACGGAGTCAGATCTCAATAAACCAAGTGGGTTCGCGAACCGGTCACTTTATTATTTATTCACAAATCCTTACTGTGGGGGGTTTGCAAGAGAGATAATTACTATTTGGAGACTAATTAATATTTCACTAGCTTGGCATGCGATAAACACGAATCGCCTCGATTCAGGCAGGCTGTGGTTCGGACCTGCGCTTGTAGGTACATATGATGAATCCCCGAAGAGATCTCCACGTTCACTCAATGGAAACTGATGGTAGTTAAGTTTGTTGAACTTCGAACGGGGTCGAAAATGACATATTTGGATTTAGCCAAGTGTCCTTATATAGCACTCAAAATAATCGCATCAAAGCACTGAACATGCATATCCCGATTCATAGTGTTATTTCGACCCTTACTGCTTCTCACGTCATCCTTGTCCAACAGCTCTCTCTTGTGGGCTCGTATTCGGGATTCCAATAGGCCCAGACCCATGGGAGTGTTATTGGGTCCAAAAGAGCATCTCCAACTGATAACCCCCCCCACCCCCCCCCCCATCTGACCGAGCCTAAGGTCTTGGACAAAATAGTTGGGGGGTGGGAACTGGCCGCAATTCGAGGCAGAGTATAGACCCATTGTCGATGGTGTGCATTATGTGAGTACGTTTTGCCACCCCGGGAAACAACTTGGTCTACATGCCCCCGCCCCCCTCCCCTCCCCCCCCTGAACAGGTGTTGCCACTTGTTAACTTTTTGACTGCATACAACAAAAATTAAAAGGGGAGCGGGTGTCTTTGTCCCAAGCTGACCGCCAGCGACTCAAACAATGGGGGTAATGAACCACATCATGTGGGAGACACAGTCATACCAGTATGAGCCCATCCATCAGGCGGAGTGAGTTATGGCGTGTTTACAGAGCAAGGGCAGCAACAGACCACACACAGCACACACGGTCATGACTCGACCAGAGTCCTTGACGTCGCAAGGAATCAAAAAAGCGTTAACCAAGCAGGGCCCCGGGTCTGCTCCTCCGACGAGAATTGTGAAAGTTGAAAAAAAAATTTTTGGGGGGTTGTTAGAGAATTCAAGACAATAATTTTACTGTGGGAATATGCAATGACGTTTTTTTTAGCAGCAGAAATAATGGAAAATTGTTTTTGTAGTTAGGGAAATAGGAAACAGGAATATTCGCACACATGAAGTCAACATGAAACAAGGTTTTCAAAAAGCACCATACTGCAGGCCTATTTTTTTCTTTTCTTAATATGTGTTAATTGGAATACATTTCTGGTTTCGCATGTGAGTTCAATAATGCTTAGAGAAGGTAGCACCCAAACAGGTTGGACAAATGCAGATAGGAATGTATTCAGACAGGAATGTTACTTGAATGTATGTGACTACAAAAAACGCAAGGAACACAAATGGCTCCACGAAGGGAATAGCCACAAAGAGAAGCAAAATGAAGAGAACTGCTACGTTGATGATATTTTTTAAGCTATTGTCTTGAAAGCACACAGTCATTGGAAAAGGAAGGTACAATTTAGAGTTTCCACATAATTTCAGGTGGTAAGCCATAAAAAATTTATAGCATCAGTGATTTGTTTAGAGCATATGAAAACAAAAAAAATACCTCACACCCAATATTATGAAAATGCCATTCCTACACAAAACACAGATTAAACAATACACTAACATATTTCTTGATAAGGATATTGTTTTTCAGGTGTTCCAAGCAACTGGTTGAGACGCACCTCGAGTAGTTGCCACAAGGGTAGAATCCCGACTTTGCAAAAGGGACAAGCAGGTATGAGGAACATTCAGGTGTATAGAGGCAACTAGAATGATTACTGTCTGAAAAATTTATGTTACGAGGAAAGATTAAGGGTCTCAGTCTAACACCCTGGAAGCGGAGGCGAAAGTCGGGGTGACTTGAATTCAGGTTTTCAACATGTCCATGACTTGATGGCTGGGTTGTTTTCCTGCATATCTTGAATTTTCAATGTTACTGCAACTAGAGGGTGGGGGTTTTCACTGTCTCAAGCTTTTATGGCAAGTTGCGCCAGAAATGGACATTCGTGTAAATATGTTCTTCAATGAGTGGATTTTGTCTTACCTGAAAATGTGTTTGCTTCCTAAGAGTTTGAAGCATTCAACGAACAGTCTGTATTATTTTTAGAATCACGGGCGATTAATTTAGTTCGAGTTTGGTTCATTTTTCTGTCCTGGGCTGTTGTGGCTTCGGGGTCGTTTTGAGGATTATGTCCTTCCTGGACTATTCACTAAACTAAACTAAACTAACCACACACTGGCGGGCATTCACATCAACAACATCATCTGTTAGTTTCCAGATATGGAACATACACCACACCATATAGGCCCATTAGGGAACTATATATGTCCCATATTTAGACTACGGACTGTGAAGTAAACAACTTGATTAAAACACAACAAATGTGTTCTTCAAAAATGTTAGCAAAAAATATAGGAGAAATTTGAATACAAAAATGTGTAAAAATGTAAACTGGCATTCGTTTATATAGATGGTTTCTCTTCTGGCGAATGTTTTTTTTTTTTTTTTCTCAAATAGCACCCCGCGTGTACAATATGAGGTTATTGCATCGTATTTGAAAGCATGTCAATAAATTTTTTTTTTACAATAAAAAATGAGGGGAAAATATTTGCAGTATAGAAAAATAAAATACAAAATTCATTTAAGGGCATGAAATGCTAATGAAACAACTGTGGGATTCCTTCCCATAGTTAGGGTGCCCTAGTGGTAAAAGAATACCATGTGCAATGGACTGTGACTCAATAGGCATGAAAAAGGTGTAAGGCCCCCCCCCAGTAGAAATTCTTACCAAAACTTGAGAACTGGGTCAATGGTGACCCTCCGCATGACAGCACAGAGGTTTGCTCTCATGGATGATCAACCAAGTATCAGCAGATCTCGGACCCATCATCACAATCCCCTTATGGGAAGACATAACCACTTATCTATGGGCAGAAAATGTGCCAGCATTCGACAGTCCAATTAGACCCTAATTCTCCTGTTAAGTTCATGAATCTACAACAGTCGCTTGAGGCATGTGTGTCCAGTGTGCATATTGCCTGTGTATGTGTTTGAGTGTGCGCATGGCAATTTAATGTAAAGCTTCAGTGAGGTTTGAAAACTCAACTCTTATCACGCGGGAGGCGGCTGGCGCCGGCCCGCGCAAGTCTGTCCGTCAGCCAACGGGAGGCGGCTCAGGCCGCCGGTGCAAACAGGCAAATCTAGGGATTCCCCTGACTCATCATAGCATTCAGCGAAATGGGGGGCGCTAGACATTCTATAAATACGTAATTTGCACTCTGAACAAACAAGAAGGGCTGCCCCATTGAAATTGTGCATGGAAAGACTATGGAACAAACTGTGGGGATTCTCACAGCGTTAGGGTGCCCAGTGGTAAAGAAAGCACCT
>JAODTK010001582.1:0-10296 GCA_026419785.1 Sclerodactyla briareus | reverse complement strand
AAGCGCCTGAACAACAGGCGGAGACGGACGGGGAGGCACAACCGGACACTGAAAACCATGCCCGGCTAGCGGAGTGTACGGTCGGTGTCGAGGAGGGGGGGCAAGGTGGACCAGAGGGACCCCGGTCCCCGTGGAGGAGAGGCTCGTAACTTCCAGGGCTCCCCGTGAACAGCCCTTGAGCCAACACCGTCGTCAGGGACTCGAAGGCTTCCAACGGAAGCTAAATGCCCGCCTGAAGCATCGTGCTTCTTCTTGGGCTTACGGGACTTACGAGGAGGGGGGTTGCTCTTTTCCATACGAGACGACTGCAGGGGGAACCCCGTTTTCCCGTCGCACGGACGGGCCTTGCAGTCCTGGGGAGGGATCGGAGGGACAACAAACTCCGACCGTCCCGAAGTCTCTGACCGAGGTTCCCCGCATCGCCAGGAGGGGGGGTGGCGCCCCACGAAGAGACCCAAGCGGGGACACCCGTCGCGAGGTTGTTTTGGCTGCAGCCCAGGGGCAGCGCCCCCAAAAACCCCGGCGGGTGCGCCATGACGGTCGCCTGCGGCGACGACGACGTGAGATCCCAAAAACTGGGTTGGCGCACGAACAGTGACTACGTCACCGACGCCCCTTGGGCGGCTCGTCCCCGGAACACGTGACCAGGGCTGACGTACAGAACAGATTCGTCGAGAACGACCATAAACATATGGCTGTGGTGCTCCCAGGAACCGTCCCCACGGGAGGAACGTCCCGACAGTGCGCCCACGGCGCAGGGGGTCGTTGACACCCCAGGCAGGGCCCAAAGTCATGGTAGGCTGTGGCTAAAATGAGGGGACCCGACACGCGGGAGGCCGCCCTAACCCGGTTAGGGAAATGGACGACGGAAAGGGTTGACGGCAGCGCCGACGTAGTGTCTGCAAAACAGCGGTCCCCGCGGGGACCTCTTCCCCCCCAACCAGGCGAGCAGCACGGTGCTGAGGGGAGGGAGAAGGAGGGGGGGACTGAGCCCCGAGGTGACCAGAGGGTGGGGATCGAATGGTCCTGACGACCCGGTGGTGACGAGGTAGTAAGCCCGTGGACCTTAAACGAAGAGTGGACCGTCACTACCGGAGTCTCGGCCCCAAGCAGGGCCTCATTCCCCCCCTTACTGGCGGACCCAACCAAGGGAGCAGCATGGAGGGAGAAGGAAGACAGGAATCAAAGTCTCCGACGCGCCGAAGAACGGGGGGACCGGAAGGATCCCACCAAGCGTGGATTTTGAGCGCAACGAAAATAGCGCGACCCGCAGTAAACGGGGGACCTTGATCCTTGCGGCGAGTGCGCTGGCTCGGAGGACACTGTAACGTAATGCTCTTCATCTTACAGAACTGTAAAAAAGCAAGCGAAACCAGAGATAAATCAGGTAGTGTACTCAAACTAAGTTACTCTACATGGACAATTGTACTCGAACTAGGGGCAAAGGACCGGAGGAGCCGCCGAGGGGTCCAACAATGACCCACTGCGGCCCTACGTGAAAATTAAAGTTGCAACTTTGGACCCCCTAGGGCTTACCGTTAAGAGGATTACAGGGCAAAAACGTGAAACTGCACGAAGCGGTAAAGGCCCACCCCCCAACTTACCGAGGGGGGGTCAGGTGGGAGGGAAAAAAAGACAGGGACCGGTCAGAGGGCCCGTAGGGGGAACCAAAAGAACCCAAACCCGGGTCTACGGCCCCCAAGGCCACCAGGGAGGGGAAAAAGCCCCCGACGGGCGAAAATATAAAGAGGCCGCAAAAGCTACGGCGGTGACGTCACCGCTCGAAAGATGACTCATTTGAAAGAGGAACAAAAATGCGATGGGGGCCGACAGGTCATGACACGAAAGGAAATTTTTGACCCCTACCCCAGCTTAGCCTGCAACAGGCGGGCAACAGAAGCGGTGAATATGAATAAAAATAGACTATAGACCACAACAAATATGGCACCCCCAAGGCATCGTAGGATCTAAAAAAGGAAAAAGGAACAGGGGAGTGCCCTATTGAGATGCAAATTAGGCAACGGCCTGAGAGCCACGCGCTCTGAGCGCCTGTGGGCCTAGCCACACCGACGACAACGGGGGAAACACACACACAAAGTCAAGGACGGAAACCCCATAGGCCACAGTGTGTAAAATCCTAGGGCCAAAGCTACGATAGGCGAAGGAAGGGGGGGAAAAACCCGCTAGGGAAACTGTGAGGGGAAAACACCCCCTCCCGGAGCCAAGAGGGGGGGGGGTGGAAAGAGCCAAAAAGGGTCAAACGACGACACAGATCGACGGGACGGAATAACGCACCTAAGCCGGGCGGGAGGGCGGGAGAACAACCCAGCCCCCACGGAGAACGGTCGGCCGAACGAAGCCCAAAACAAAGACCCGAACAAACACAAGACCGCACTGGCCCCGATATGGCAGTAAGGAGGAATTAATTACAGAAAATACACCCACAAACACAAAAAAGAAGTATATCACCTGATAGGGTTGGAATAGTGGCAGAAAGTGGCGGAGGAAGCGTAAACTCAACGAGATACCGTAGCCGTGTGTTGATGTGCACACACACCGAAAAAGAATGATAGTGTAGCCCGTACCGCTCCCAGCTAGATACGGGCTGCGTTCGGTAGCGGAGCTGTGCTTAACTCTTTTATAGTGGATAGGGTGTGTTGAAGCGTCCGTTTGGGCCGAAAATGCAATTTGTAGTATGTCCATAAGGTAAGTGCCCTGAAGTAGTAAGGTTATTTTGGGGTGAGGAAGAAGTATAAGTGATTTAGTGGGAGTTACATATATAAAGTGATTAATAGTGAATCAGTAAATTTAGTGATCAGTGGACTTAGTGAACGATCTATTGAGTGAGTTATACATTCTAATAATATACAGTGTCTTATTATTCTCCAATCCATAAATTTTTTGACTCCCCAGTAGACCATGTAAAGTGGCAGAAATATTATTTACCTGCTTTTGACTGGGCCAGCTAGAACCCTGGTATAAAACCTTGCCTTGTTCGCAAATGGTCCCAGTTTTGGCCATTAAGGTGCAATAGTTAGCACAATACGTATACTATCAAATACCGGTTCCAGTTGGTTACTGGAGGTCAAGCTTGGATGCTTCCACACACGCCAATATTGTCACAAGGTCCTTCACTCTCGAGATATCTCAACTGGCATGATGTTTTCATACATATATCAGAAAGTAACCATTGTCACACATACCAATAATGATAACAAGGCGATCGCCCCCAGTGTCCTTGGGGGTTGCTGGTTGCGCGATCATTTTACTCTTCTTTTAGTCCACATCACACTCATCAACAATTAAAGGCATCTCCTGTGTCGCTTAAAGATTTTGGTATTAGCAATTTAACAGAAACACCTACTAATCAGTGACAATTTCAATTCGAAAGCCTGATTACTGACAGTGTCGACTAAAGGAGTAAAAATGTGGAAATGTACTAAACTTGGCTAAATTATGCAAATTCAGGCAATTTACCAAGTACCAAAAATCTGGCAAACTTGGAAATATGTCAAATTAGACATTTGAATGACCTCCATTGACCCGAATCCATATAATAAAAATGTTAGAACTCAGGGTAAACCATACCCCCCATGGGTTCAGAAAAATTCCAAGCAACTTAAAGAGTTTGCATAAATATGCAAATTAGGTATGTTGAATGACCTCCATTGACCGTGAATCTTTGTTAAAAGTTCCGGGACTGAAGGTAAACCATTTCATTAAGTTTTGTGCAATCCGACAAACTTTGAATTTCGAATAAATTAAGCAAATTAGACGACTTAATTACCATATTTTACGCAAAAAATCTAATCATTTCATCTACATTATATCCTGTATCTATGTGCCAACCCAAGTCCCCATAGCACCTACGATTTCATCGGTAATCTTGCTAATGATCCTAAACAATAACTGACATAAAATAGGCTGTATTACCTTACAGAAATTAGTGACTTGTGGCCCGAAATCTAATCAGATCGTGATCACCCTAACCCTATGCTACCCTGAAAATTTTGTCCGCGATTGCACTACCGTTGTGAAGATATTCTGCTAAGAGAAAGTGGACAACACACATACATGTAATTGCCATCAAACGAGGACATTGTCATTGAGCCCCCCCACCGAGGACATCGTCAATCAAGGCCATCATCACTGTACTGCGAGACAATAGCATGGTCTCAAGAAGTGGTAGTTGGGAAATTGACAAAATTTAATACTGCCCCCTATGGAGGTCGAGTGTGGAAAAAGTGTATTTTCTGCTACCCACTAGTTTTTTACACCTGCTAACCGAGACGACACTAATACCATGCAACCGTGGACTACACAACTGGTTGGACCTACCCCTACCCCACCGAGTACTGATCGAAGATTGACACTGAACTGCACTAACAGCATGTTTTAGCATGCGCTTGTGTCTGCGACACCCCTCATTCCAATCGTTTACAGGTCCTCTTTTCCAGGTGTGTCCGCATTTCAGTTTATCCATATGAACGTCCTCGTTGACACCTGTTTACACCTCACGCAACACACACACATACCCAAGCACATACACACTCCATAGTGGACCACTAATTCGTCTCCTGAATTCATTCAGGTCAGACAAAAAAGGTCCAAATACATGATAGATTTTTATCATGTCAAAACTAATTTATTGGCAAACAGTACTGACACAAAACACACGCAAATTTACCTTTGTTTAATGGAATAAGATATTAAAAATAACGAATACAACCGAACAGAAATTTCCTAAAACCCTTTCTAAATTATGGAAGGCACACTCACAATCTTAGCAAATTTTTCCATGACAAACAGGTCAACAACAAGTCTAACAGGACCAATTTAGGACTTCAAAGAAATGGGAGAGTTTCTTCTCTATATTTATGGTGACGCCAAATTATGTTAGACTGTACAGAGGTAAAGAATAGAGACAAGGGTGTTCCATTTCTTTTGCTCTATCTCATTATCTCTATCTAGCAAAGCATGGCTGGCTTGAGGCAGCCGGAACTGATCTCTTTCACTAGCTACCTCCCTTCTCTCCATTCGGGCTACTGCTGTAGGACTTTATTTCCAATCGCAGCGCTGCTCAGGAGGCGGGATGGTTGAGTCACCGCAATATTTGTAACATCAACTATGCCTAACACATTCATGGAAAGTCTTGGCCTACCTGTCCTACCATCATATGGTTCATCGAGAGGCACCTACATCCTTTCACGTGGCGGCTGGAATATTTTCTCTGCTCCATTACGTATGCGGGTCACACACCTAATAAGAGGAGGGTATAAACCGCACGTCTTTAATATGACTTGACATCTGACCAGGGGAAGACTGAACCAAGACTATCCACTGATTACGTCCCTCTCTGAGGATCAAAACGCCAGAGCTCCCGCCGGAGAGACGGATCGCTAATTACGACACCACTACTATAGTCTCTATCGAGTGATTTCAAACTGATCTGAATAAAATAAACATCTATTAGCTGATGAAATGAACCATAAGCTCCAAAGGCCTTACTCTTCTACCCCCAAGTGTTGTTACACCCCTAAAGTTACCTTCCTAATATGCATATTGGAAGCCCAAACCTTTTCAACATTGGGAATTAACACTGTTCATTATTACCAGCTGCGACCATGCAAGATTTTTCGTGGGGCGCATTTGTAACCCCTTATTGTTGTCCAAACGAGATTGGGATCCAACTCTCCCAGTGTGCAATTATTAGATTGTTAGTAGTTATCTCCACTCCACCACTACCTCTAAACTAGCTACTTCAACTGGCAGTTGCCCACAGCCTTCAGCAGAGGGGAACTGGACAGGATGGTTTTAGCTGATAGCCAGGCTCCGAATTGAGGCGGCTCCATGGCCGTGAAAATGTCCTAACCACATAAAGGCAAAATTACACAACTACATTCTCATCTCCTCCCAAAGTAGCCTGTCCCTTCTCACCCCCCGGGGGCCAACATCACCCTTCGACTGGATCACTCTCTCTACACACTGCTATAGAAGGTACCATATTTAGGTCTCTGGTATGACTGACCAGGCAATGGATTGGAACCGCTTCATGTTTAGTCATGCTGCCTCTGCCTTTTTACCCAGTTCAGGGTCTTGTGTGGTTCCTGTCAAACAGGCTAATCACAAAAACAGGCAGGAAAGTACTGTAATTATATATAATGATTAACAACACATCATTGTAACAGTGTCTTCAAAGGTTGAAATCCTCCCATCAGATTCACCTCCTGAAACAGGCAGGAAATACCAGACATATTCTCCAGCAAAAGCAAGTGCAGCCAGCACTAAATGAGGCAATAGTGTGCTAATTGTCCACATTATTCTACTGTCTCTCATCTCAAGTTCAAGACGAGAGAGACAGTCCAAGATTCAAACCTCTCGGGCGATCTCAGGTGGATAAAAAAAAACGTCACAGCCCTCCCCCAATCAATCACACTACTTCTGTGCGCAGGGTAACTAAATTATGGCAATAAAGTGAGGTTATGAATTATTTTATTATTGTGAATTTGTGAACGCATTAGCAGGCTATAGTCTGCACAACTGTTAGATCAAAAAATAAGTAAGTGTATTATGAACATCAGATTAAAACATGTTAATGAGTGGTTCAACAATAATGTAATTAGGAAAAATAAGTTTTACAGAAAAGTTATATGGATATTAAATTGAAGATTGTCTACACAATCAAGGAATATGAAAGTCATTCCCCTAATATCCCTCAAGCAAGCATTCTGCAATTAATGGGTTGGAAGGGTCATTCAGGAGGTTGATATTGAGTATTTTACCTAAGATTCATGAGTCTTATAAAGACCTGCTGAAGTAGACAAAGAAGGATATTTGTTACAATGAGCAGTTAAGCACTCTCAAATGTAATATAAATGAGCTTCACATGGCATGTAGCTGCAAGAATATTCCGCTGTTAAAAGTGGTAGTTATTACTTTTTCCTCAAGAACTCAAGCCTGGAGATAGTTTGGCTTGAAGTGGTGTGAGGCGGTGTGCTCCATAAGTGCAACCTTGCTAATATACCATGAATTCAATTCCAATGAGAACTTGCATGGGTCAACTCTTGGGTAACCGCCAAAACTGATGCAATCCTATCGATCTTTGGCAGCATGTGCACACCCCACACATCCATGGTGACTTATTTCAAAAACACTGCTGTGGCAGGCATACAGAGAATGTTTACCCTAGGCTAATCAACAACAGCAGTTGTTCATGAATACTGTCAGAATGTCAGACATAGCTTTCAAAATGTCAGGCGTAATCGCACAGGCTTAAGGGTTTACATTTTGAATCTAGATAAATATTTCTGCATCTTGATAATCATATAACTCATTTCACAGAAAACAAACATTGATCTAATAACCCACAAAGATTCAAGCAAATGGAGAGAAGGAAACATGAAAAAATATAACTGCAAACACTACAGAAAAAGGTTGAAATACCACAATGTCCATATAGGCAAGTAATGACAAAATTTAGGCAAGTCGCAAAAACCGGGAAGCATTATTGGATAGAGAAAAGGTTAAAAATATGGAAGCTTGATGAATAATTTCAATGCTACTTCCATTATCTCAGGACTAAAAGCCTCTATAGCAAGTCCGGGTCGTATCCTATGTCCCCTCAAGACATTTGTCTCATGATTTCTTCTATTCCAAAAAACAAACAGCTATTCAAAAATAACTCATGAAGGAAAACTACACTATTTAAGTACGTCATCACCAAGAGAAGATAGAGCAATAAAAAATATGACAACAGCTGGAAATATATCAGCTGTCGTGAAGGCTAAAAAGGAAACATTTCTAGAAGCAATGCAGAAAATTTGAAAGCTACACTGGAAGATTGGAAGGTGAAGTGAAGTACAGTAGTGCTATTCTCGGGTCTTGGGAGTGGAGGCCCCTTCTTGTTAGCCTTGCTTACCTTCATGGCTGCCTCCTCCTTGCTAAGGCCGGGGGCCTCCTTTGCTTTCTTGGCCTTCTTCTTGGGGGTCGGACCCTCATCCTTGGGGGTCGAACCCTCATCCTTGGGGGTCGCCTTTGGCTTCACCTTGCTGAAGAAGATCGTAATATAAAAACATACATGATGTTATTGCAAGGCTTTTGCTGGAAGGCTCAGGGCCCACACCAGATGCCTGCCCTGAGATGGCGGGTTTAGAAAGTTTCTACAACTTGATGCTTGACCGGTTGGGGTCAAATTTGGTTACCCTGTAGCCTAACCGTGCCTAAATTACAATAGTCATGTGAACCTAACTCCTGCTAATTGGGGGTCTATATAGCACTTTTTTAATTAGGAAACCTAAACCTCAAGAAGAATTTCAGCCCCCATCTGAGTGTGAAAAGGAGGCCTTTCGCTATAGCGCAAATATGCCCCGATGCGTCACAAGATTAACCGAGGACTCTGAGTATAAAAAGCAATCCAAAACATGTAATTTTTACCAACCTAGTGATGAAAGAATAAACAATGCGAGGTCTGCTGGAAACCTACAAAATTTGTCCACAAGATGTGAAAGAATAATTTCATTAATTTCTTTTATAATAATATCTCGTTCTCATATCGTTTTTCCACGTCGATGACATGCTCAAAGCGCTTTACAGATATTACCCCTGATCATTTAGTGACTGTCACTCCCGTACTATATATAGCACGCACCCTTCTTTTTTTAGATTGTTCTCTCCCTGACGCACCATTCCAGTACGTGACTCATTGTGTCCCCAGGGGGACTTCAATAGGGCTGCCACATAGGCGCTCGCTACTCTTCACAAGTCACCTCACAAGGTTACCCACTTTAACACGTGGGTGGCATGGGACATTCAGGAGACATGCCTTGTCCAACAGCACTGTGGAAAAGTCCTCGGGCCTTCAATGGGCTCCGAACTCGCAATAAATGGTTGTGCAGTCTGGAGCTCTACAATGAGCTAAATCCGCCTCCGGCTGAATATCACCATATTTTTTTGCTGAATGTGCAAACTATCAGCATTTGATGTGTAAAGTCAAAAGGGAACATTTGCATCCTTATCTGGATGACGCATCAGTTAGAGTGAAATTCATGCATAAAGATAAAGAAATAAACTCAACAAGGGAAAAACCGGCCAGAATCCCAAAATTTTGGTTGTGGGGGTTTATTTCCATCTGTGCAGTCAAAGATGATCGTTGCAGAACCATGTATGCATGACTTTAGTAGTGCCTGCAGGGGTGCAGCCCAACACCCTGCCTTGTATGATATGACCTGACCCCGAATCATTCAAAACTATCTTATTTTTTATTTCCAAACTATAATGTATTCAATGAGCCATGTTGCCATGGTTAACGAGAGGTGAAGGCAATCAGTCAATCAAGAATGGCTTTCCTCCAGGAATTGATATCAGCTATCGAACAGATAGCGGTCTTTTCAACCAAGCCTATCTCAAGTCATAGGGCAATGACATCAATGAGCTCTCTCATCAAGCTCCAATAAGCCTATGACAACAGTGCAGAGCACTCTCTGGAGAAACCTTCAACAGATCATGAAAACCTTCAATTGGCATTCCCAAAAATCGCACTCTCTGTTAACTGCAAAAAGACTCCGTTCATTTACCAACCCCACCAAACAATGCAAAACAAACAAAATCATCGATCCTGCTGGTGAAACTACACTGAGAACGTTTGCAGTTCGGTTGCCTAAAACAGTCAACTCTCTTCCAGTGTTGACTTGACGAGGAAATACAGCATCGCTTAAAATGTGCTGGAGCTGTTTTCAGATGCCTTATGGAAAGAGTCTTCCTTAACTAGGACATTCGAACTGACAACAAGATGCTAGTGTACAAAGCAGTGGTAATCTCTACACTCCTGTGTGCATCGGAAACCCGGACACCAAAGTTGTCTGAGAATCAGCTGGGAGAATAAAGGATTACACATCAGTGTGCTGTAAGGAGCAACAACAATCATTGCAACCTTCATCATCAAGAACCGGACGAGTTGCACGTAATGTAGATGACTCTCCAAGCAAATCTTCTACCCCCACTAATGGAAGGGACACCAAAGACCCTGTAAATATCATACATCCTCTCTGATTCATTGCCTCTAAAGAAGGTGATCTGGCAATGAATTTGGCTACTCTGGGGGGAGTAGGTGGGGGGGGGGGGGGGGGGGTAGGGTGGAGTAGACTCCTTATCTTCATTACCTCAGTTCTCTCAAGACGTTTGGTCTTCGCTGGCAGATCAAGAGAATCCAAGGTATGCCCACTGGCCACACCCATGGGAGGCAAAGCTGTTCCTGGAGTCGCTCTGGAGTGGCGAAGCAATCCACATGGTGCCACAGTT
>JAODTK010001581.1:0-10864 GCA_026419785.1 Sclerodactyla briareus | reverse complement strand
TCCTGATGTGTCGGAAGAAGACCAGGAAAAAATGCGCGCTCGCGCCGCACGGTGGACAGTAGTGCGGCACAAAATTATTGAAGTATCTGACAAAAGTCTGGGCAGGGATTAAGGCCGGAGGTCTGACCAAATGTTAAAATTTTCAACGATTACTTTTCGCGCGCATGGTGGACAGTAGTGTCGAGCACCAAATATTGATATATTCTGGACAAAAGTCTGGCAGGGGATAAGGCGAGGTCTGACAAAATGTTAAAATTTTCAACCGATTACGGAATGGTTATCACAAAATGCCCAGATTTGAAGCTGGGTACATGCAGCTTGATGAAACGCTCGGGAAAGGTCATTTCGGCCATTCTAGGGGGCTTGCCCCAACCTAGAATTTTTCTTGTGCGCTCCGCTAGATGGGTATTTTTGTTTGCACCCCCCTCCCCACAAAAGTCTGTTCCCCTTTGTGCACCCCAGTCTGAAACTCTGGTATCGCCACTGATTGTATGACAATCAACTGTGTGAATTGTTATGATCAGAGATTAGGGGATGATTAGCTCGCGTACAAACAAATACGGAAGAAGCTGGAACATTATATATAGTATATTAGTATAATATATATAATATATATATATATATATAGATATTAATATTATATATTTAACTATATAGATATATATATATATATATATATATAATATATATATATAATATATAGAGACAAAGAGGGCAAAAAACTTGTAAAACAACAATGCTACGTAAATGAATAGGCTGGATCTCGAATAAGATGCGGAATAGCGATTGAGATAGGAAAAAGGGAGGTGTAGTAAAACAGCCAATATTTTGGGATGCAGAGCTTTTTCGGACACTGTAGTTCCTTCGTCAGATGCAGTTCAGGCAGTGACCCACAGAAGTGATGGCCTATCTATATAATATATATATATATATATATATATATATATATATAAGATATATATATAATATATATAAGATAGATATATATATATATATATATATATATATATATTATATATATATATATATATATCGGGGCAGCGATTAGACATGAGATCGACAAAATGTTCAAAATTTTCCACCGATTACGAAAGTTTTGACCAAAAAAGCTTGGTATTATGCAGCAAAAGACGCCATCTTGGGGCTTGCGTAACCAAAAGAAAATCTTCTTGGGCGCTCCGCGCACCCAATAGTGGCGAAGAAAGGTCTCTGCTCTCTTATGCCCCAGTATGAAAAGTTTGGCGAAGCCAGGGTGACTGGCCTAACATTATGATGAATGCCCGAAAAATGCCCCAAAATGGGTGCGCACAGACCTCCTAAAATGCGGGCGGGCGATAGTTGGCGGACCTACCGTGCCTATGTTGGCGGTCCGCTGTCACGGGTAGAATGACACCCAACCCCAGTGAAAGACCTACTTATGCCAATGAAGTTCAGGAAAATTTTGCAGAAAATCACAAAATCCCTGAGCTTTTGAAGGGGGGTATGGCCAGTAGCATTAAGGACGTGAAAAGCAAAATTATTTATGGAAGGGAAAGTGAATGCTTTCGGAGTGCATAATGCATTCAGACTGCATATAAGGCCACCTGAAATGCATAAAAATTCTCCAGAGTGGGAGGAGGGGTGTGTGATGTGTGGGGGGGGGGGCCGGTGTCGGCGGTCCTCTGAAAAGTGCAAATCTAAATTTACTGGAAATAGTTGCGTCCTCGATTCGGGGATTGGGGCAGAGAAAGAACAAGTAGGACATGTGAAAATACGAAATTATGCGAGAATTGAGGTGAGAATTTGGAGTGCTATACTGCACCAAATCGCATCTGACGTCACCGGGAAATGCAAAAAAATTGCAAGGGGAGGGGGACACCCCTCCCCGTAGACCCCTCCCCCAGTTCAATTGAAAACTCAAACTCAGCATCTGCCTCCAAATTACCGTTTACGCCACTGACTGTTACTTAAGACGCGGCACTGCTGCCAGTTGTGCGTATCGGTTGTGAGATGTGCGAACCAGCCGCCCACTAGAGCTACCAACTTTCCAAAATACGAAGCAGGAGTGCCACTAGGCCAGATGGAAGCACTATAAATAGCACTTTGTATATAGGGGTCCAAGTCCATCCCGAAAAACAGTTCGCAGATGAGATGGCATCAATCGACTTCACTTCACTGAATCCATATTGTGAAAAATTTGGTCTCGATTGATCCATTTTCACAAACTTTCAAAAAACCTCTTAAAATAAAACAGGGGGCCCCCCAAATGACAAAAAGGGAACGCTAAAAATGCACCTTTCAGTCTAGGGGGTGGGTGAGTGGAAAAATGAATCTAGCCAGTGGGAATTTTTTAATTCTCCACCCCCCCCGCCACACCCTCCCCCCCCCCCCCCCCCCCCCAATCGTATGACCCTAGCTACGTCCCGTGATGCGCCAGAACCCCCAATTCACATGCTACTAAAAATTAGGCCCCGTATAAATCATTCCTGCAGTTGCCCTTTAATTAATAGAGATATTTATGTGTCTGTGTAGCTCGCTGTGACTGCATCACTCTCGGGTACGGGCAAAGAACTTTTTATAGTCGCCGGCCCCGGCCCTGGCACGAGGTACGGCCGGTACCGTACCGGGGCGTCTGGACATAGTACGAATTCCAAAACACTCGCAAAGAGAGGCAAGCACATGCAAATAGAGAGTGGGTTGGTTCAGCCGCCACGTTCGAAGCGGGAATATTCTGAATACTTTCGACTAGGCGGAGTCGCATAATCCACACCTTGTCGTCCTATCAATGGTGAATTTTCATTCTCAAAATTCACTAAGCCACCCAATACTACTACTAGGCCCAGCCAACACGAACACTAAGTATAGCTAGGCCTACGGCTAGTTAGATGCCGACCGTTAACCCTTAGCTAGCCATTCACGTACAGAAGAAATTTTACTGTAGCGCCTTCCCATTGAAGGTGACGAATCCGTCACCTCATGCCTCCAACTTTCCCCTCTCATGCATGATTTCTTATAGTAATGTTCGCGCATTGGCCCAATATGAATAATAGGATCGCCAAAATTGATCCCTGAGTGGCAAACCTCTGTTTCCAAACTATATTTCAAAACAAGAACATGCTGGGAAAAAACAAGTGGTGATTTTCACCAATTATTAACGGTCCAAAATGTGAGCTTGTCGATATCCACTTATCTAAATGAATTTTACATTGTGTGGATTAGAAATGTTCTTGACAGTGTTGTAGTCGGGCCGCTGCACCGCTGCCGAGGCCGCACCCCCCTAGGCCGAGGCCGAGGCCGCACCTCGAGGCCGAGGCCACACCTTCCGAGGCCGAGGCCACACCTCGAGGCCGGCCGGCAATAATCTAACAGCATCCCTTTTTAATTACCATGATTCAATAATAAGTAATTCTGTTTTGTCTGCCCCATGGCTACATCTAGTCATTTATATAATATATGTGACAAAATGTTGAAGTCCCGAAATGAGGACGAACAAGCAAAGTTGATATGCAACCAATTTTTTTCTTGGCACGTTGGAGTCAGTACCGGTTACTCAAATGAAACAATATGAATGCTTACTTATCCATCACATTAAATACACTCTTCAATATGACTCTTCATAATGCACGGCAGACAGGTACTGCTTAATGCTAAGGACACTGCACTGCATTTTGAAAACATCAAGTATCCCAGCATCTGGGGAGAAAGCAGAGTACTCGATTCTGGCTGCACCATCTGGTTTCCAAAAGGGCTGTGGATCTTAATCAGCAGATGACCTGCCCAGCCAATCAATGTTGTACGACAGCATAATGTTTAACTAGAAAATTTACATTTTAAAATCTTGGCGAGGCAATTACATTCACTCAATATCATCCAAATCATACACTGAAGAAAACGTTAACAACAAAACAAGACCAGAGAGCCAAGAGAATAGAGGCTTAGTGATACGTCTGAATGCTGAAGTTTGTTGACCTTAGATGACCTCAGCCTGGACCGTAAAAAAAAACAATGGGATCATATCACTCATTATGGGGAACTCACCTACCAAGTATTGAGCTTGAGCCACCAAGGTGGAGTCGAGATATTGTGTTAAAGAGTCCAGGCGTCATACACACCCACACACCTACACACGCCACACCACCTCACACGACACACACAACACCACACACACACACACACACACACACTGCCATGACTGCATAGATAGTTGACTAACGTCAAACCAAAACTACACATCGGCCTGGGGTAAAACCAGCAACGTAGTATACAAAAATTGAGCAATTAGTGGGCCGGGAGAGACCAATGGCGATCTCCATTCGATAACGAACTGAGATCGGTGGGTCCATGAGGCTAACACGGAAAGGTAGTCTGAAACGATCGCAATGCTCCAAAACAGGCAAATCGCGATAAAAACGAACGTACAAAAATCCAGGATTGCCCGCCCCGTGGTAGTGGGCGACTCCCTTTGCTTGAACTCATCCGAGATTTTTATCGATAAACATGTGTGCAAAGTTTCCAAGTGAACCGAAAGGCGTGGAGAGTTATCGCGCTAACATGAGAAATCTCCGTTGGCCGGCGGCGGCGATGGCGTAGACAGAACCATCATATCCAATGTGGGTATATAAGGCATGAAGGAATCAAATATATTTGGGTTTGTGCCTGTGATTTCTCATGTACAACATACAGAATACAGTGTCAGTTATAAATATAAATTAATTGGAATTATAAAAATACATTCACGATCTGAGAACAGATCAATTCTTCGTTTTATTGGTCCGGTTATGCACAGTTTATGCACTGGGCCGGGACTATACTTTCATACGCCAACTCCTACTAAGAAATTACGGGGAGCGATCAGTGAGTGAGTGTTCACAACGTGGGCCGCTCCCGAGCATGATCGCTGCTTTGTAGACAAAGCTATAATATGCGCGGTGTGCACTTTGCAGTGCAAGTCCATTCAGTACTGTTTTAAACAAGGGGATGTTCTATGGCCAGCGAAGCTCGCAGGCAGCCCGGCACTCACTGGGGAATTGCACGGCGGCGCCTGCGCAGCTCCGGTTACATTCTATCGGCAGGTCTTTGGGTGATACCGAGTCTTAGCTACGTTAGTTCAAAATTGTCGCGAAATTCAAACAAATCCTGAAGCATCATTTGTGACATAAAATTTTCATTGTTCTTTACTTTAATAGCAAAGTTTTTGGTCCGGCCTCGACCCGGCCTCGAGACCGCGGCCGCAGCCTCCGAGGCCGAGAACCGTATGCCGAGGCGCCAAAAACTGGCCTCGGCCCTGCCCTCGGGCCGAGTCCGGCCTCGAGCCCTCCAACACTGGTTTCTTTGATGCGTTTTGAAGGTTTATATAGGGCTTGTGTAATCGGATGGAGATGTATGGGAGGCACTAGGTGACATTTTGTCCCACCTTCAATGGGAAGTGTGCTACAGTAGAATCTTTTCTTCGATCGTGACTAGTCTATCCCCAGGCCCCTTCAACGTTCTATGTAGTTATAGCCTATACTATCCATAAGGTTGCCTTCTGCCATTGACTAACAGTCTTAGCCGTCTAGTGTTTATTCGATTTTCAACTCTGATTTTGAGCGTCATCTTCAACTTTAGAAGGAAACGATGCCTCACCTGGATCCTCGGAGTTTAGAATCATCTCTTCAGTATTTTTTGTCAAAACTGTTACAGTCTTGTGGTGTGGGTGAATTTTTTTGGAACAACTCTGGGATCATCACATCTTGGTTGTCCAGTGATTATAATAAACATGGGGTTGACTTGAGTTTGCAAGTAGAGGCACTGATCACCATAGGCCCTACAGATTTGCCTGCTTGATTTCCCGGACACCGGATGTAAAAGCCCCGAATGGTTCCCCAAGGGCACCCACACACCAAGACATAACTTGTTTTGATGAAAATTTAAGTATCTGGATTAGAACCTTGCTCTTTGTATTAACTCTTTCATCAGTCCACATTTAGAGTACGGTATTGAAGTTTCGAGGCCTTACTTAAAAAGTGACATTGAAGTTCTTGGAAAGATCCTGAGAAAGCTACAAAAGTCTACCACGCCGGCGTCACTAATTAGCCGCGTTTCCATGCACGCGGGCAGGGCCAGGCGTGTGGCTAAAATCGCTCATGTTATTTTCAATGGAGCCGGTTCCATGCACGCAATGCGGGCCGGGCGTTTTTCTTCTCAAATGGGTCATGTAGCTATTTTTTCCCGCGCGTCCGCGTGGTATTTCGTAAAAACAATCGATTTTCCGGGATTTCTCACTCTTACCGGTTGTATCCCGATATGTAGAGAGTGAGGACACTTTCATGTTCAATAATTTCCAAACACATTCATAGCTTTTTCACAACACTAGGGATGATATTTTATACAGATTGTTCTCTATTTTAATGGCCAGACACCTATTTGAACACATATTTACGTGTTTAAACTGATGATATGCCAAGTATTTGCTAATTAAATTAAATCTCCAAAACCGTCAATTGGTGAGTTTTGATAGTGGGGGCCTAAGTCGTTAATTTATTAGAACAATGTTTTTCAGAAAAATGGTTTTTTTCAGAACACCGGTGTTTAGGTTTGAACACTAGTATGCGTCCGGTGTTTTGATAATCATACTAAATAATAAGAATAACAACAGCACTAATAATACGATAATAATAAAGTAGGCCTACATCGTTTCTTATATCGAGCATCTAGTACACACTAATAGTGAGAAGAGGTGCGTGACTCGAAAACGCCGCCGCCTGCCCTCGTGCATGGAAACTAGCTTCGAAAAAAACGCCTGCCCGCCCGCCCGCGTGATGGAAACTCGCTCTATGAGGAATGTTTATCAGCACTACAAATTCAGGGTCTGGATCAACGTTTAAACCGAGGAGACCTATATAAACCTTCAAACTTCTGAAAGGATGTGATAATGGTAACACAGAGAACCTTCGTTTCATCTGTCTGAAGGGGCTACCAGAGCTACCAGAGGGAATATACTGAAACTGTTTAAACCCTGACATACAAAAGGAATTCAGATCAGAAGAACTTTTTCATCCAAAGAGTCCTCAACCACTGGAATGCCTTCCGCATTGTGTAGTTGAAACCACTCGATCAGCAAATTCAAGAAAGAAAGCTATCGACAGTGATTTTTGTTTGCATTCAAAAAACTTTTGTTAGACACAATATGGGAACCAGAAGGTCTATGCCTTTTTTTCTAATCCCATAAATCCTTAAGTCGTAAGTACCTAGCCTCGGGCTGGCCTAGTTACATTTTTATTAACAATAACTGACAGCAACATAACGCAGTGTAAGTTCTTGAAGTATGGCCTAGTCTAGCACTTTGTACCTCATAGCATACCTGTACTCAATTTTGTTGTTGTTGTATCGTGTACCTACGTCCTGCATGGTCTTGGGCACCACGTTCTCTTTTTAGATTGCATTTGAATTCTACAATGGCAACACGCAATGGAGCAATTAGGCGGAACTGATGAATCATTAGCCTGCAAACTGGCTGATTACAATACAAAATATTAACAGCGAACACTTTTGGCATGGCAATTAACTCATTCAAGGCACTTGTTTAGCAGTCAATGGAGTGAGCCAGAAAAATCAAGATTTTCACATTCGTCTGTGGTCTCACAACCAATTCTGGTAAAATTGTTCTGCCATCTACTTCACATGCAAATTGCAGAAATCCTGATGGGAATCTGATTTTTCCATGTTTAAACAATTTCTGCTCTCCTGTCTTTGACGAGCTCCAATCACTGTGTTTCTTATTTATTTTGAGGCAAAATTCCTTTGGTTTGCTACATCATTTGGTGTGCTTTTCCGGCTGCCATTGCCTTCTTTACCACTTGTTTCTTTGCTGCCGCCCCATTCTTGGCTGTCCTTTTTGCATTTTCCATTGCGCCATCCCCCCCCTCCCCCGGATTGCCTCGCCTGTGTCGTGGAGGCCGGGCTGGAATTACCTGGCAGCCATGTGACCGCGTGTTTTTCATGAGGTGTCCCTAAAAATCACCTATAGCTTGCCCGTCCCATTGTCCCACTCTGGCCCAAATTCCGTGGCCCTTCATGCCCTCTGAGTTGGTTCTTTAAATTTGAGACTCCTAAACTGGCTCACTTTATTCGAATTCGGACTTCCATTTCTTCTACGAGTCAAAAACGTGTGCAGGAGCATCTGTAGGTATTATGGAAATTCCAAAGCCCCCCCGCCTCCACAAAAACGAAAGGGGCGAATGCGATTCCGCATCGATTGGGTCAAACAGCACCTGAAATTGAATGAGGGATCAACTTTTCATTGCCAGAAAGGAACAAAATTCCCCTGTCATTCCCTCCCACACAATAACAATGTAATCTTGCACTGTTTCGAAGAAAAGGCTGTTTCATTTGACTGCTTTCCGTCGAAGAAATCTGTCGAAAATCTTTCTTTGTGCTCATTTCATGATGATCCGATGATCATTTCGATGAGCCCTGCATATACCAGACACGTTTGGTACACAGCAAGCTTTTGCTATGGTCCGTAACTCAACAACAAAATGCCACATGCGCTGATATTGTGCAGTTCACCTCACGTCAATGTTTCGGGGGGTTGTTTTTGCAGAAATTGCCACCCTCATTTCAGTTCTCATGTGGGATCTTTAAAATTTTGTCAGGAAATCCAGTCTATAACGCACCCTACCCTTTCCGCAATATGTCAAACCAATGCTGGTTCTTTTCAAAGAGGAACATGTTCCGATTTCCTGTTGTACTGACCTGATACATCCAAAGTTTATCCTACACACCTTAAATTACTTATCCAACACAAATTTCTGACTAAACAACGCGAAGCGACGTTATTAGGCCTGATTTGCTTATGCAACGGTGTGTTTAGATTTTTTAACAAGTGATGGAGATGCCTACTGTTGCAAAACAATGGGGCAGGGCTGCTTGGATGTATCTGTATGTTTGGTACACACCCTGCAACGGTTTGTTCATCTGGACTTTTGGCCAGGCGTAGCAGCAAGTCGCATTTTGAAATGAGCACTACCTACTCACATATAAACTTCATGTCTATGTCACCTAGAGCAGACTTGAAGGAATTAACACTCTTGGACCTCCTGAATCTCCACAGGGTCGCCGGTTTCCATTCCAGTATTTTCTCGGGTAGAGGGAAAACGGAAAAGCCTATTTGTGGCATGACATCGTAGCTCATTTTGCAGAATGTCTTGTTCTGTCTGCCATGAGCTTTGAAGACTTAGGTATTCTTTCTGTTGTTTTTTAGTAATATTCCCTGAGTTTTGAGTTGCTTAATCAATAGGCGAGAGGCACAGTTTAGCAAGCAAAACGTCTGATCTCCCGTGATTCCCAGTCAAGATTTTTGAGGATCTTATGTAATGCTTTTGCGTCTTTTGAAATAATCCCAAACACGAACCGGCAGCACGATTTTGAAAACAGTGCAATTGCTTTGTATCAGTTCTAGGTGAGGAATCCCAGATTGCAGAGCAGTATTCCAATCTCGTATGTACAAAATTTAAAGCTACCGCTTTATGTGGGTGCTACACACGTAGAATTCCTCTTCAGAAGGCCCCATCTTGTTGGCTTTACTGTAGATTGGTTTGGTTATGGTGTTTTTCCACTTGAGGTCGTTACTTAGTTCCACTCCCAAGTATGGTGGTGATAACTGCAAGCAATTGGATTTTCTATGGGTCACATCAAGTAGAAGCATTTAGATGCAATAAACGACATTTGCCAGTCGCTTTCCTATTGGGGAGGGTGTTAAGGCCTTTGGGGTTGAAGACGATCAGTATGGGACTTGATCTCATAGTAGAGAACACAATCATCGGCAAAAAGCTTCTTATGTCTGAGAGAATATTCTAGGAGGTCATTGTATGTTATACCAAGAACAGGAGAGGCCCAAAACGGGTTCCTTGAGGGACTCCTGATGTAAACTTCAGATGATGTGTCCCCTGTAGGAGAAGTGCTGTTGACAGTGGGTGAGAAATGACTGAATCCACTTTAAAGGGGCTCTGATACCTGCACCTTGATGCTTGCGTAAGGGACGTTGATGGGGCACACCGTCGAATGCTTTTTGAAGTTTTTAGCTCACAACCAGCTATGATGGTTGGAGCTACTGTGATCCGCCAGTCATTCATCTAGCTATCTATTGTCTGTTGTCGTCTTGTGGCCGACTGACTTAGTGTCCACATTGTTGAATCATGGGATTCTGCACAAATTGTCTTTTTGGCGCTGCCAATTGATCAATCTTTGCTTGATGTTGACCAAAAGTGGACATATGGTCATTGGACCTCTAGGGACATTTCTGACCTGGGAAAAGGTCAAGGTCCAAAGTCATTAAAGCATCACTGTTGGCAATTTTGTTCAAAATTACAAAAGTATCTCTCATACAAAAGCAGTAGATGATTGAAACTCAGTCATAATGTCCTTGAGTATTGCTCCTTTCAGGTTGTACACAGACTTTTGATGGTGCTAATATAATGCCATTGGAGTGTAAAACAGTAATCTGGTGTGAAAAGGAATTATTATAGGCCCCTAAAAGGTCATACTTTGATGGATTTGGAACGAACTTGGAAACATTGTGTATGGACCCTGGACAACTTTGACATTTGAAGGCAAAGTTCAAAGGTCATTAGAGTGGGAAAAGGGACTAATTGTTGAAATCTACAAAATGCTATTTTTCTCTATGAAGAGGATTGGATGTCTCAAAAGTACATTCTAAGTTTTCTCGAAAAAGTAAGGAAACTCTCCATGGCATGTTCACAAAATCAATGTCATGTATCTGCGGTAGTTTAAAGGTTCATTTTATGGAAAAAAGATGACAGATTGATATTTCCCATGAGCCTTTTCATTTCTCCCCCCAAATAAACTCGGAGATATGACCTGCAATCTAGTTGTGTGCATCTGT
>JAODTK010001580.1:0-10843 GCA_026419785.1 Sclerodactyla briareus | reverse complement strand
ACCTTATCCCTCCCCCAAAGTCCAGCTTCCCTTCATCCAACCGCGACGGAAACCACCGGCTCTGACGTCGCCCCTCTTCTGTCACTCTCCCCCCGCCCCAACTCCATCCAACTGGAATTTCAATCTAGAAGATAGAAAATACCCCACACTCAGTAGCAAGCGCCACTAACTCAATGATGGAGAAGAAAAAAAATCAATACTGTCGACAAAAAGAATGCCAGAGGCTACTCGCACACGGCCCACAGAGCAGAACAAAAGCAAGAGACAAAAACTGGACAATAGGCTTACGCGAAAACAACAGCACACTCAAACCACTCAACCACAGCGGACATACCACACCAGGTAATTGCATACGCTATGACAGCTAAGTACACACAGGTACGGATGGCAGAAAAGCTAGGCCTTGCTAGGGAGGGTGAACGAGTGCAGTGGCTCTAGAGACAAAAATAGCACAAAAAAGGAAAACAACTCCGCTGAAGAGACGTAAAACAGCTCAAACACGAAAATACGAACACAGAACACACCACTCACGAGAGCAAAAGGAATAATGACGAAAATGAAGAGCAAAGTACTTATGAAAACGGAGAATAATTCGACGACGTTTGACGTTGGTGCTTCCCAGTTCCCAATTGCGGGAAGTTTAGTTTGTTGGACCTCGTACGATCAATGCTGCAAGATCGCAAAAGTACCGTTGTTAATTTTTTCATAGATTTTGTCGGTCTTTCGGATGTTATATCGGTACGCGGCACCCCCCCCCCCCCCCACCCCTAACATCATCCCCTGGAAAAACTCGTGTTAGTCAACCTATGGTCAGCTGGCATACTCACAGTGGTTATTTTTTCGATGTGCGACCTCACCAGGGACTCCCGTTTTTGGTGTGCGACCTCACAGAACGCCTTCACATAGATATGTGAGCTTCGTCCCAAACCTACGCCAGTTTGGCCGGACTCGTCCATTGCTTATGGATGGGTTTTTCGCACTGCATGGGTGATCTCTCAGGTCATCGAATCATGAACGCAATTCCTGATTCCTCGAAGACAGGCATGCTCGCGGTTTGAAAAATAGACAATTCTAGAAATAATAGGCAATATTTTTAGCTCCAAACAAGCGCTATGCTGGTGAGCTATTGTGAGGGCCCAGTCATTTTATCTATCTATCTAATCCTATCCTTCTATCTATCTATTACCTATCTATAGATCTATCATCAGTCTGTAAACTTTTGCTTGTTGGGCCAACAAAGTTCGTGATTGATGAATCTCGACCACATTGATTATTGACTGATGGGTCACCGTTGACCACTTGAAGGTCCAAATGGGGGAGGGCGGCACAATGGGCCGTAGTGGAAAACTGCATTCGCTTCTACAAAGTTGGCTGGATGTTCGGTTATATTTGATTGGTCTGACAGCAGTTCTTTCGGGTGTGCTCAGGAAATTTATGGTCTCTTGCGGCAGAGGGCTCATATTCATGGGAATTTCACACAATAGTACTGAAATGCATCTCCAACCGATAAGCTCAACAGTGAGAGATCTGGACTGTATAATCGAGCCGTTATTGTGCTAGCTTCCTGCATCGTGACTCAACCGGATAGTGCCAATTTCGGACAGCTTCGGGATCAATTTCGGTTAGCTAGCAGAAAGTGATGACCGGTCTTTCTCGGCTCACTGAATATCCTTAAATAGGTTACTCCATAGGGAGATGTTTTGAGAGAAAGCTGAATAAATTATAAATCGGTTTTCCGAAGCTGGACGGAGAATACACGGTCAACAACATACTGAAACGAGAGATTGAGGACAAATTTTAGCCGAAATAGTTGAGGGTAAGTGCGAGAATGTATTCAAGTTTTTCCGTGACTTTTCATCTAATCCATATTAACATCTGTGAAAACATGTCAGATGGATTGAGAAAAACAAGTGTATAAATGCTATCTAGCGAGCTGATTTACTTCTTTCAACGTAAAAATGTATTTTTTCGGCCATTGAAATTGACCCTTGTTGCAGGTTCTCCTTCTGCCCGTCTAGTCCTCGCATAACACAGTAGCCCAATACCTATGTTTTGACTGCTATACATTTTGAAACAGGCTAGGCGTAGTTGCAACTACTGAGAAAACTGAAAGCCCGTTGTTGGTTTGACGTCTTTTCTGTGTAAAACGCGGACCATATGGATTTTTTCATTGTTCCCAGTCCTCATATATTGAAATGAACATACTATGGGCTACATCTTTCTAAAGCTCACAAGCTGAATCAAATGACCTAATTTTTGGGTTAGCGTAGACATTGCTAGCCACGGTATCGATAATTAGGTCAACAGCAGGCCTAGTCATAGTGTTTCAATGGTAACATAATAATAATGAATAACAATAATGTAGGTATGTGTGGTATTTGTTTAACGACTTCTTGAAACAACTTTTGCTAGACTCATGGCCCAATTTTGGTATGGCAAGCATTGCGTAGCCTGATGATATTAAATTGCCTAGGCTACATGTAGGCCCCTAGGCCTGTGTTCTAGTAGAATTCTGTATGTGGTAAATAAACAACACATCAATTTCTAGCTCATAACTTGTATACAGTATCAGTGAGGAACGTTATGTTTATGATGGGAATCAGTTTTACATAAGTGGTTCAGTGGTTGGGCCCTGCACTTTCACACAAAGATCTTCGGTGTACGAAAATGTATGCCCATCATTAAGTGGCGTGCGGCATACAGTACTGCCTGAGTAAAAAGTATATACTACAGCTGGCATGGCAAGGTAGTGCGACTGCAACAGAAAGAATCATTGGGCATATTTTTTGGCGTTTAATAGAGAAGTACTTTCCAGTATGGACCATGCGTTTTCCAACTAACACAGTAACTTCTTTTCTTATGATGAAAAATCACAAAGGACTTGCCTCGCACGCGAGCGACGAGTGTTCAAGTTAGACTTATTACTAGTAATCGGAGGCGTGCGGTTGAAACGGAGTGATGTCTGGCTCAGAATCCAGAAATTGCTCGGTGCATCTGCTATCTCTCACGTTAGGCATGTTAGTTATCACATTGAATTGATGTTGATGAAAAGTCATATGGTTCACCCTGTAAAATTGGAGGTAGCCTAATATGATGGTTACAATGTTAACTTAGGCATCGGTGAGGTGATGGTTTTTATTAGTTTCAAAAGCTGTCGATGCAGATGGTGTTCCTGTCTCATTTGAATGAGCCACCAATAAAATGAATGAGTCTATGTATACTAAGAATTAAATAGCCATTCCACCACTTTTGCTTTGTTGCATAAAGTCTTCTCAGCAAATGTTCTTGTTAAATCATTTTCCTCGGTTTTCTATATTATGACTTAAAACAATTGTTTAGGTGTCGACCAATTAGATTTTTTCCAATGCTATACTGTTGAACATTATCCCAGGCTGCATTCCACACACTGCCCGCCAACAAAGATTATAGGCCTACTCTGAGAACATTGTTTGTTGAGTACAGTCCAGGGATTCCAGAAATTGTGGTGTGTCACACCCAACTGGAATGCACTAACGTGGACACACTAGTACCTTCTCCCATGTACACATTGTACAAGTCAATACATTCAATGTGAAAGGCTGGTCATTTTGCCACATGGCAGTTGAGCTGTATGGGTGAAAGTAGAGTGGTTTTTTAAACAATGGTACCTAAAAAAATTACCACCATGTGTTTTATATCTCAGAATTATTACTGTAATACTGTAAATTAAAACAGGGTTTTCTGCCTACAGAGAGTAGTACAGACTGGTCTTGCATGCACAGTAGTTGAAAACAGTGTCAAGAAGGAGGAAGGTGTGTAGCTGTCAGGAAAAATTCTGTTGTGTACATTGGAGCATTTCATTATTAGTGGCTACCTATAATTCATGTAATATGTCATGCTGGCCCATGTCTCTCCATATTGCAGGTCATATTAGCAACTGCACTCTGCCTACACAGTGGGGCCAGCCATGGCAGAGGGAAACACTCACAGGAATGCCAGGATACAGTCAAGATTGCCTTCAGCTGTGAGGTAAGGTAATTATCAAATAAACAGTTGACTTTGAATGATCATATTTACTGAAATAGTTGCTACTGTAACTTGTCTAAAACTGCTAACTGGGACAGGTAATCAAATTGTGTGAAGGATCTGATCTGGTTTGAAGCAGCAGGTTACTGTAGGCTAACTCCGTTACCGGTACCCTGTTTTGATATACTTCCAGAATTGATGCTGAGAGTTTCCAAATTGTGCTGATGGTATATTTTTATCAGGTCAATTGCAGTTGCATATGACTCTGTGACTTTTATGTCAATATTCAGGTTTGACTCTACTGTTATACAGTATATAATAGACATGAAGTCAGTTGAACATATATTTTAAACCCAGTTGTAATGACAAAAAAATATAGAGGGATCAAATAGTTAGCTTGAAATTGATTCCACAAGATATTGAGAAAGAAAACAATTCATTATGATTGTGAAATGCCTGTTCCCATCTTTCTGTACCAAAGCGCGGCTGCTGCAGAAATGCAGCATAGTCTAGGCGGGTGATGACGATATAAAGATGAAATTCACATATCGCCCGCTCCCCACAGGTGGTGTTGTCGTAAATTTCATAGATTCCAAACGTAAATAAAAAAGCTCAACTAAATAACATGCCAGAACTCCACTTTGTGATATGGGGTTGATACGTCGTCATCATTCTGTGCCAATTTAAAGAGAATTTGTCACATGAATTTCTCCTCCTTCCAGGTTATTCCTTTTTCTTGCTGCATCGCCGGCATGGACCCATTCCTCTTCAAAGTTACACTTGTCATCCTTGTCTTCATTTACTTGCAGCTCCATAGGCCTTCCCTGAGGGATGCCACTACCTCCATTTTCATTTTTGCCATGTACAGCACTTGCCTACACATGACAATACCAATGTGCATGTCCTGCTTCCCGAAGAAAAGCAGAAATTTGACATTTTGTAGGCAGTAATTTTGTGTCCACTCATGTGTTAGCACTACATATGCTTTACTTCATCCTTTTTTCACCTCCACAGTTTCAAACTGCTGGTGTCTGGATCATGCTGGACGCGTGGTTGGACTGTCGCTGGTCACCCTTTCTGAGGCACCAGTTTCCTGAAGCCAACATAGCGTTGATTCTTAGGTCTCCGGAATTGAAGTATCACACGCACATGCCCCCCGGTTGGCCTGCTTCTGGCCTGGCAGTTTTCCAGCACTGGCTCACTCAGTAGATGCTTTCAACCCTGAATCCGAGACAGCCTATGGTGAACAACAACCATGCCGTAACAATACAGTGACTGTACTTTATGACACCCTTTCTGCATCACTAGCAGAGACTTATTATTTGAAATCAGCTTTCTCCACTACTAATATTACAGTTGACCTCAAACATTGTGAAGGTGAGAAAGGGGGGGGTGGCGAGGCGCAGGAAGGGGTTTTGAGGCTGGAAGTGGAGTTTCATAGTTCCACAACATCTATCGATTTGTGGATAGTGGCCCGTATGACCCATTCCACACATTGTAACGTGTGGTCTAGTTAAGGATGTTTAATGTGTGAGATTTTTATGCTGTTGACTGATAACCACACACGGCTCCTGATGGTTTCAGATCAGAAACTACAAAAACTACAATGAGCATGTAGGCAATCATGAAATAGCAACAAAGCATTATAACGATGATCGTAAATTATGAAGCCTGATGTTGGTTGCTATGCAACGGCCAATCAAGAATCAAATTTCCATTCTCATTTAGAGGAAATAAAAAAAGAGGAAAAGAAATGAATAACCCCTTTGTGCAACAGGGCACTGGAGTTGTTTTCATGCCCACGTTGGGGTGTGTTTGTAAACTGTTCGAGTCTGTGCACTGCCTGTGTGTTTGTGGGCAAATGAGAAAGGAGAGGCGGTGCATTGTTAAGCCTAGTTAAGTCATTCATTTATTACATCTTCAAAGGCCTCATATGACTTTGTTAGTGCATTCACACCTGCAATTACTAGACTTGGCCTTTCTTGCAATCTTTCATTTTAAAAGTTTAAAACCATATACATATACTGTAGCATTGAGCTTTGGGATCTGAAAGAATCCCCACCATGCAAGAATAAATTATGTCATACTTCACAACTCCACAAATCTTCTCTGTTTCAATTGAAAGTAATCATTTAAAGTTTCATTCAGGCCTACCTGTGAAATATTCGAAAAAAAATCAGTTCAATGTATCGAAAATGAACCCATCGTTCGGACCTTATCTACAAGCAGACACTCAGTTGAAAAACCCTGACTAAAATTATTCATGATCTTGGAAAGAAAAGGGTGATCAGTGTGCAAATTTCCAAAAAAGCTTGACCAGCCACACAGTTGGAAAGTTTCGCCACAAGATCTATTCCACGATATGACAAATTTTTTTTACCCTAATACATTTGTTCAACAAACAAAAAGATCGTGGATGCAAAAGCTTACCACAGTATGGGTAGCCTTGTAGCTGAAAAGGAGGACAAGAAATAAGGCTGAATGGAACTTAATTTCACTTTCATGTTGCAGAATAGACTATGCTTATGGTATTGTTGACTAGGCAGACCCTAAATGTGCATGTGGTGTGTTAATATTAATTTCCTCCTGACCAATATCCAACTCTATATACTATGAGGACAATGAGGTGTGGAGGATGGTTCATTCCAACCTCGGTGTGGAAGGCGCATAAGCGGACCCTGAATTAACAGGTTCATAAAACATATTATATTTTTATGAGCAGTATTAATGGCCTTTCAGTGTCCAAAGCGCTTATAGTATAAACTCTGGTCAGGAAAAAGCCCACACTCCTGGAGAAGAAAGATAGTCGGCATCGATAAGGTAGCCCAAGTCCCTACAGGTCCTCAAGTAATTCCAGTTATAGATAACTGGGAGGTACACCCTTTTTTGGCGAGAGGAGGCATTGGTGCCTGTCCCCGCGATTGTCGATGGGAGGCAATTGGTTAGGAGCACATCAGAAAAGTGAACAGTTCATCTCGTTATGTAACGCAACCCATTGCAGTGACCGTCAATTGGTGTCGCCTGAATAAGGTTCAGAAAGAGACTTGGCTATCATTGAGGTGTGTGTGTCACGCTTTCCCCTCAGCAGAGTTCTCCAAAACGATTTATGATTTTGAGTAACTTTTGTGGATCGGGGTTAGTTGGAAACGAGGCCATAGAGTCACAGCCTAGGTTTATGTATTTATATCCCCGGGACACTGGAAGTGTCCGGGGATATGGTTTTGGGCTGTTAGCGCAGTCCAGGAAACTTTAGTCGACAAGCTTAGCGCCCTCAATATTTCATCCGATTGACCTGAAAACTTAGTAACAGTCACTCCAGAGAAGAAATCTCGGTGATTTGGAAAGTGGGCATCACTGCCAATGCTAATTTGTTAATTTACGCGAATTTTTCAGGTTGGTGGATTTGAACAAAACCCTGTGGGTAGGGACTATAGTCGATGCCGCCCGAAGAATGTGGAGGTACATGTCCAGTCATCAGAGGTCGTTCTGATTTGCATAATTTTGGGAATTTTTCTTCCCAAACATGTAAGATTAGAACGAAACTTGGTGGATGGGTGAATAAATGATTGTTCCCTGACAAGGTCATTTCAAGGTCGCGGGGTCAAAATTTGCCAATAATTTAGGTGAACTTTTGTCTTAGTTTCGACCCAAAATGGGAGGTTTTTCAGGGGGGGTGTTAGATACTTCTTCCCAATAGTGCCTCGAAGCGGGAATATACGTGGGCGGTTTACCCGCCTGCACATGTCTGTTTCCCATTGTTGGGCTCGTTAGCAAGTTCCGTAGTTTTAAAGACAAAATAAAGAACTATGGGGATGTGGTTAACAGGCTAGTTTATAATTGAAGCCACCTCAATGATGCATAAGGTCTACTTGTTGTGTTGATAACTAGCTATTTGATATGGGATCAGGATTGTCTGAACAGACCCTCCAACTAGGTCCATTGAATAGGAGCCTCCGCATCAACCTAGTCTGTAGTTAGGCCGAGAGGCTGGGCGACGAAGGAGGTTGTCTGGATTGTTGGTACCCTGCGAGGCATTGTGCTGCAAAGCGTGGTTTTGGGAGTGCATTTCAGATGAGCTGTGTTTGACAAGCTTTAGCGCTGTTTCGTTCTTTCGTCATGCCATCTCTGGAATGCTCCATAGCCCCTCTCAGCAAGTTTGTTATAAGATATCTATATCATCGACTGCCTGCCCATTCAGCAGAGATTCGGTCCATAAGCCGGTTTGATCCTGCCTTCCCTTCATGGCAAACTATAAATGTTCATACCTCCTATGAGACCACTGAACATGCTGGAACCCTCTTGCAACAACTTCGCATGACGGGTGTGATTGACCGTCCCGAACTCGATGGCATATAACTCACGATATTTTTTTCCGGAGGGGGTGGGGGGGGGAGGGTGCCACCAGAGGTTACAGCTCAGTCATATAGGCAAGCACTTACATATTGGCCACTAATATTGATCATCTGCACAAGTTCCATGCGAAATATGCACTTTTGCCTTCCCAGAGTCGCTTCCTTGTGAGTTTGCGGGTTGCCCCTTACCCAAAACACACCCCCAGTTACGCGAATCAACAGTCACGCAAATTGGGAGGGGCATTCAGCTGACCCATTTCCCCCAAGGTGTTGACCAGTTGTCACGGAGTCAGTGGGGCGATTTATCAGATAATGTATCAAACCCCCCCCCCCCCCCCCCTCTAGGATTCACCCACGGTTACGTCATTCCATGCCCGGACTGGGGGAGCAGGTGATGTGTGATCATGAATAACGCATATTTGGCAGGGCGGAAATACAAACTGCTCCAGTTTGATTTTTGCTGGGTAAAAAACTGACTGGACCCCCCTCCAGTGAGGAGCCTGGTACCGTATAGCCGCGGAGCGTGGCGAAGAGGATCGATTGAGCTGATAGACATAGATTGCAAAAGTTACCAAGGGCCTCTGTTCTCAGAAGTCAGAATGTAGTATCCCCTCCCGCTTCACCAGGAGTAATACGTTTTCAGGCGTAATTTTTCACTTAGGAACAACTTAAAAAGCAGATTCAGCTGCATAACACCTTCTCTAGCTACATGAATTCTTTTTCGCCCATAGCGTAATCAAATAACGGCCTTTCTCCGCCCCATCAATTTCGACTCTTCTTCCAACCCCCTCCAAAGTCATGAGCGTCCACACCCTCTCAAAGTGTGGGGGGGGGGGGATATGGCCACAGTTTCAAAATTTTACTGTGTGAACAAAATGTTAGAGTCAATGAGAACGCATTGTCAAAAAGTGGGGGCACAGCCCCCCGTCCCCCCCGTGGACGCCTATGCCCTAAGTACTTCCCCTCTCCACACTAGTCTATAGGGTTCCTGAATCTCCGGTTAGGACATTAAAAGTTTCCCTGTTGTCGCCACCCGTCGGATCTCAGTCGTCTCACATGCTGGGGACACTGAACGGCCAATATTCAAAGGAAGCTTCGAGTTGAGTAGTTTCATCCGGGGGAATTTCGGCTTATGGAGTCAAAATTCAAAATGGCCACTTCGGCTTCGGGGAAAGGGTGGAATGTGGCTCCTAAACAGTTTTGTGACTCCGTCTACATAAAAGTAGGATTTGTGATGTGAGGGATTATACTCGGAAAATAACACAGGCAAGTTCCCAGTGAAATATTTAAGTACTTCCCAAATCGGAAAAAGACCACCCATTTGGCCTATATTAGAGAAGAGATGTTTCGATCGCTACGGTAAACAGTACTGTTCAGCAATGCGGAAGTCGTTCGTCGGAACCAATACTTCGATTGGAATATAACTACGTGTGCATGTACGCGGGACGAGTTCTTCCGACTGTGTTTTTTAACGGTAAGTGTAAATAAAATTGCGATTGTATAGATATGTTTCATTTAGTAAGGGCTATGGCTATGTGATCGGAGCGAGAATTCAAACTTCAAGAGATGTGCAAATGTTAAAAGTAATGCGGGTCCACGAGGGTCAGATCTCCGACTGTCAATTAATATATTTCAAAGTTACCTAAACCTGGCCCCGGATGTTGTTGTGTTTGAGAGTTTTGGGGCAGGAATCCAGGGCCCATTTTATTAGTGAGACGTTCCTGGTATTGTGCGCATTCGGTTTTCTACACTTGGGCCCTATGACCATGTGTACCTCAAACCAGCTATGATGCTATGTTCCTTTGGTGGGCTCTTCTCAGACTTGGAGCAAGTCAGATAGTGCTTGCTGAATTAAAACAGTATAAAATCGGATGAAAGAAGCAACTAGTCATTATTTGATGGACGTTGACCAAAATTGGACCCAATGTTCATCGCTCTTGCGACATATTTGATTAGTGAAGGTCCAAGATCAAAGGTCATTGAAGGGGCACGATGCGTCCACTGTGTGAAATTGCCTTTTCTCTCTCAAGTTGGGTATCTCCTCGACTGGATGTTGACCAGACGAGTAGCAATGTTTTTATTGACTGCCCTAAGAAATCTTGGGGCCATATGAAGATAAGGTCAAGGTTATTTCAGCGGCACAAGAGGCCCTCGTTTGAAACTGCTTATTGGCCTCGTGATCTCGAACATTAAACACATAATTTAATCTGTACCTTTGTTCATTGTTTGTGAGTTTACAGCACCATGGTTGCTCCAGTTTTTTCATCCGAGTGAAAAAAAAAAGATAATCGTTTGTCTGTGAGTAACTGTCAGTATTAGTCTGAGCATGCTTTAAAAGTTAAAGATATAACCAATATTCGACTTCACTTTTCCCCATTGTTCAGCTGGAGATGTTTTTTGTTTTGTTTTGGTGTGTCATCATATTAATAGTGTTGTTGTGATACATTAGCCAGCGCCACCAGTTTTACATTCGAGTACCAATTAGA
>JAODTK010001579.1:0-10125 GCA_026419785.1 Sclerodactyla briareus | reverse complement strand
TCCCGGAGATAATGCCCACCCCAGCTAAGTTAGTCCTTAAATATGACCTACCCAAGAAATGAAATTGAAAATATATAGCCGCACAATTACATCAACCATTGCAGTACACTATAGAATGTATGGTTTTTACGAGAGGTTGACTCAACAAATTTTGTGAAGCCAATAAACTTACTGAATTGACAATCATGCGCGAAAATCTTCCCCCACTTTACTTTCGAATGATTTAGCTTCTGAGTTATCTTCACTGCTACAATAAGGTGCACCATAGACCGCCAATCTTGCGGGCCTTGGATAGGATGATCCTCTACTCGGCAAGTATTAACATTGAAAAAAAAAAAAAAAAAGGCACTGCTGGCACAGTATGCAGGATGGGTGGCTAAAAGAACTTAGACCTCAGAGGAGACCAAAGAATGAATGACTTCAAAAGGTAGTATAAAGACAGGTTCCTGCAGCACTGATGCCCTGACACTATACCTCACATGATGGCACTGCCCCATGCCACTGGCAGCATGACATCAACAGCATTTCTGGCCGTAATTTCCCTTCTCACAACTTTTAGTTCATTTTGCCTGTGGTTTCAAATGTCATCATCCGCAATTCATGAAAATGGGGAGGAGAGTGGGGAAGGAGAGGTGATCTATTAGTGACACATGGGTCGCAGTCTTGTGAGCGAACTCCTTTCCACAGCCAGCACTCCCTGGGCGCCACTGCGGCCACTGCGGCCCTCAAAGGTTTCGTTTTGTAGCTTTTGTTAAGGTCTTCCTTTTGCCGTTGGCGCACCCGTGGAAGTAGACTAGGAATAGCTGGAATTAATCGTTTGCCACCGACTACTATTGGATGGGTATTAATCCGCAGTACATACCAAATGGTCTATGCAATTTGCTCTGCTAGAACTATGGGTCAATCAGCTCCATTGTGTGCACTACATCTACAACCGAGCTAGATTCCACTGACTTGAATATGGGTCTGTGCTAGGGAATGGGGCTACCTGAGTGCCAAAGACGTGTGGTCATGTCATATCATTCACCTAGTGTTGTCGAGTATGCCTGCCTTTGTAGTTCTTCGCATCGGCCGACATCGCAAGCTAGTAGGTCTAAGCCTAAGCCTAGATGTCTGCTCTAGTACGACTCTGTTTTCATTCAGTGGGGAGGGGTCGACACAAAGATGTCCACATCCTGCAAAATCAAACAAGCACACAATTGCGAAGAATTATTCTCAAAATCCCAGAATGAGAATTATTTTTACACAAATTGATTCGTATATTGCGCCATGAGGTCTTCAAATATTGCATGATTTACCAGCCGCAAAATCGGTGTATCATTGCTCGCCGCCGCCCCGAAAACATCGTTGTTTTACTGCATGTACCAACCTGCGCGAACGGTTTTTTTTTTTCCCCGCGTCCCCGCGCGTTCAATCAATTGGTGCAAAATTGTTGAACAGTAACATATGGGCGATGTATTTATGTCTGAACGTATAGTCTGGTGTTTCACCCGTTTAACCATGGAGCTATTATATTAACTGGAGGGAACATCAGAGCGCGTATTGTGTGGCTCTGTTCAAAGTTCCGTCAGAGAAACAAAACTCGATGTGAAGGAGGGCCCCATTATGTGTAACATTGTAAAACATTCATGTGTTTATCTCTATTCGCGAATTTCTTCGACCAGAACCCCCGAAAAATACCGTCGTAGTTCCATAGTGAAGATGGTACATCATAGTGCAAGCATTCCTGCAACATATTCAGATGAGGGTTTACCCCCTTGTTCCAGAAAAGCGGGAAATCAGCGATCTATTCGGAAGCACAGAAACAACATAGTTAATTCGGGAATACGAATCGATTGAGTCTGGCAAAACACCATCTAGGAGCTTAAGATTGACTCCACGGAGTGAACTAGAGCTTATAATGTGAGGCTCGACCATAGGAGGCTGTCCAACGGAGCATATTCTAATCTTACGACGTAATGCGAATCTTGTCGCCTGTATGCCATGTCACTAGAACACCACTGTCAAGTGAGGCCGCTGTGGCTAGCAACAGCTCCACCTGACTTCTGTTTTGTATAGAGGAGCTTCAGTACAGCATGTGTCCGGGGCTTGAGTTGAAACGTCGCGGTGAATCGGGAAGCACCCGAAAGATCGAGCCTATTTAGCATTATCATTGCCCGTGTACGTTAGGCAACGACGCGGTCCAATTTTATCATCGTTATTTGGGAACAACTTGTAGCGAACAGAAATATACCTTCTCTTTGAAAAGTATGGAAAATACCTGAAGAATACGATAGTACGCTTTTGGACGCAGAATGCAACAGTAAAAAATTGTAAAATGACTACCCAGTCGCGAATGGCCATTGGGCACTACATACCGTACGGCACCGAGTCGGGGACCGCTCGATGTTCATAAGGCCTTCATCATAAGGCCTTTTGTTAATTTATAAACTACATTATAATCATTAATATATACTATCACAACCTGATGTTTGGAGGCACGAATTAATCGAGAAAAGGGGGCACAATAAAAGAAAAAATCAGCCATGGAAAGAGAGTCAGTCAGTTTTTCGGTTTTTTTCGGAGATTCCAAATAAATAACATAATGCGTTTATAAATTTTACACAATGATTAGCTTCTATGTATTTGAAAAGTAAATCTTGTTAATAGTTTTTTATTCAGAAACTCATGCAACCCTCGCATCTCATATTCAGAGCCACTCAGCGTTTCCTCGAACTAGCTAAAAAAAAGTCCTTATCAGGACGCACTGAAAACGGTCTTTTCAGGCCACTCAACATTTCCAGACATCCGAACGTTTCGGTTTTTTTTTTTTTTTGCAATTTCCCTCCGAGTCCCTATTGTTGCAAGAATAGAATTCCGTTTGCCGAATTAAAAAAAAAATATATGCCCGCTATACTATATCTGGTTGCCGCGAAACGAGTCCAGGTTGGGTGGCCTGAATCGTCTTGGCGTGGTTGCCGAAACGACAAGATGTTGGCCGAACTTGTGGTAGTTGGCCGAAACAGTATTTGGCCGAAACGTCTGCTTCCACCCTTCTGTTCATAAGGCGGGTATTCATAACGTACCCTTTTTTTCGAAAAGGGGTCCATTATTCAATAATGACAAAAGGGGGCCGATAGTCTATCAAAAAAACGGGTCTTGTTCTAAGGTTCGATAGTTCGTAATGACCAAAAAGTCCGTTGTTCAAAATATCAAAATGGTCTAGCCCGCAACCCAAAACGTTTTCGAAACTGTTTCTTACTCCATAAAGGTGCAGCAAATGTTTCCTCGACGTTGTTTAGCAACGTTTCAAATCATATGTAAAAAAATATTGTGGCAAATATTTCCAAAAACGTTTCTCTAAAACATTGTAATAATATATTGACCAATAGAAATGTTCAAACCCATTTTTTACCGTTTTCTTGAATGGGCTGTCCAACCGTTTTACGTAAACATTTTGTCAAATATGCACAAATAGTTTTTGGGATATTTTGTCGAACGTTTCGTAAACGTTTTTGCAATATTATTTGGCTACATGATCCGTGAAACATTTAGTTTCAAACACTGGTGTCACATCTAACAGTATTTCTTCTAAATATGTTCGAATCTTTTCATAAACGTTATTCAAAAACGTTTAGAGCTCAGTTTTAATATGGCACATCAAAATGTTTGCCTAACATTTGTTGTATCATTTTTGTAATATGATATCCGGAATCATTTTCAAATGTTTTTGAGAAAACATAAGCAAAAAACTTTTTATCAAGTTTTTTAAAGGCACACTAAAACGTTTGCTTAAAATATTGTCGCAACATGTTTTTAATAATTATACTTGAAAACGTCCGTCAGAATATGTGCAGAATCGTGTTATATCGAACGTTTTTGAAGCGTTCCATGAATATTGCGACGAATTTTGCTGAACATTTGACGCAACGTGTTTACAATATGGTTAAAAATGTTTTGAAATATTTTTGGAACAGGTTACTTGAAACTTCTTTGCCACTTTTTATGATGTACTTCCAAAAAAACGTTTTCATAAATATTGTTATGTCATTGTATTCACAACATGTAAACGAATAGGAGCCGCTTATCCTTATCATATTCTTCCTTCCTCGTGTGTCGGAGACAACGATACTTCTCGTAACGAAATTCTTTTCTTGGGTCAAAATCGCGAATGGGCCTTACGTCCTGAATTGGAATGCTTTTGAATCAATGCAGGGCCAGGGACCTTTGCAAGTATTTGATTGAAGGTAGCGAGCAATGGTAACTAGAAGCTGTGCTCGTGCCTGCATGTAGGAGAACAAACATATGCAGCAAATACTAGTAGGCGAAACCAAAGGGGGGGGGGGCCACAGAATTTAATTAATCGTATTGATACATTTCTATGCTCATTCTCAACCCAAATCGTGGCACCATAAATGTTCCCAAGGAGATCTTGTTGCATAGAGAGCATCTAGAACAGGGTTTCAACTGTGGTACGCGTACCACCACTGGTACATTTGGACTTACACGGTGGTACGCGGCGGCGGGGGGTACACAGTGGGCTCCATTTTTCTTTCGCCTTATATTTTATTCTCCCTCATGCATCTTCCACGAGATATTTGACTTCTAATAAGCTTAATTGCCACCAGATTCGCATATGAGGGTACTAATTATTCAAAAAATGGCAAAGGGGCGGAAGATACCCCCTCACATGGACTCCGTCCCCTCATCGTCCACAATCTGGGCCGCTGCTCTATCGGACGATGGGTGGCATCAAGAAATACCGCTCACCGACGAGAGCTGGAAAAATATGTTTCTGATTAAATGTTTTGATCATAACAAAATTCAGAAAAAGAAATGCCAATTAAGAGATAGTTTCAAAGCAGAAAAAACCTTCCTAGTATGAATCTCCTGGATTGAGGAGCTTTTGGGGGACCCAAAAAAGTCCTTGTCCGCCTCGCGACAACCGGTGGCGCCTTCAGCGCAACTGGGGCGCCTTCCACTTAGATGGTAAAATACAATGGTACTCAGTGGCACCACGTCAATGTGGAATGGTACCCAAGTTGGAAAAGGTTGGGAAACCCTGATCTAAGAATCAGAATGATCCTACAGCATCCAGGGCCCCAAGGAAGGCCCTGGACCCCGCAGAACAGAATTTGCGCTATGAGAGTCTGTTGTGGGGATGGCAACATCAGACTTAATTATTTGCCCGCGCTACATCAAAGGGCGCTCAGCATGCGGGCGTCAACAGGGCTATAGGGACGGGGGGGCATGTCCCCCATTTCAAAAGTGGGGGGGGGAAATGTCACCCCCCCACACTTTCAAAAAGTGGGTGGGATATCAAACGTGCGCCCCCCCCATTTTTCCGGACCGTAATAATTAAAAAAAAAACTAATAGGCACATGCGATTTTGTATCGCAGTTGTTACGCTGATTCGAATGGAATAAAATCTTGAAATTGTTAAGACAATATCCCTCTTCATGGTCCATAATACGGAAATTGGAAAGGCTGCCCATTACCCACTAGCTAACACTATCGACTAGGAGACATACAAGGACGAGATGATAAGACCCTAATAATTTTGGACCCAGCCGCGCAGGAAAAAGTTATTGTACATCTTCTATATTCGTCGTACGCATCACCCTTAGATTTCGCAATCATGGCGTACAATTCCGATTCGAGAAGTTCTCAGTTCGACGAGAACAAAACATCAAAAACAACCAGCCGCTTCTGAGCAAATGCGGAGAGCATAAATCACAGAAATCGTCAGCCTGTCGCCCTGTTATGACTGAAGGTAGGCCTATGTCTATGTTTGCATTTATCATATAAAAAATGGATGAATAGATATTGCCACGGCAACGTCACCACAACCAGTGGCGACAGTTGTGTGCCCTAACTGCACCTGTGAACGTTGTACCGTGCACCGGTCATTGTCTTAGTTCGGGTGTTGGTGGATTACAGTAGATTATCATAATTGTGATAGTCATCTAAACTGATTCACTTTTCGTTAGCCAACAATAATCGCGTTGGAAAATGGTTTTAAGTCCACTAATTCAAGGTGCGGACACCAGGTGAAGGTCTGGACCTGACTAGGGCGATTAGTCGAAGGAATACCCAGCATATGCTTCCATACCGAGCTCGTTCGAATGCCAAATCGAATAGCCAAAAGTGATAAATTCTCAAGAGTTTCGAGCGCCATAGCGTTTTATCACAGGGCGTTGTAAATATGCGATGTTAATGCTACGAATAAAAGAAGTCTTGGGGCAGACTGCCCCCCTCCCTGCCTCCCCCCCCCCCCCCCCCCGTTTTTCTGCAATAAAAATGTGGGGGAAATTCGTGAAAAATTCTGGGAAGGAAAAAAAAATGCCGAATTTTCTGAGAATATTTCGCTAGAATGCCCGGAAATCAAAAATGACACAATTTTCGCGAGTCCGCGCAAGATGGATAGTTTCACATATGGGACGGGATTTCACCGTCGATCTCAACAGGGATCGTCCTTTTCTTCTCATTCGGTAGACCCATGGATAACACGCAAACAAAGCAGAGTAAAAAGGGAATAACGAAAAATACCTGGGGATATTCGGTCAATTATTTTAGTTACGGCACAATGGCAAATTTTTTGTCTGTATTTTACAAAAATCACACTGTAGATGGGTGATCTTGAGCAGCAAGTGCGGTCCGGCAGCGTTATGGAGGGTATGTATGAAACAATTCTAAGATTTTCTTCGACGCTCGCGACAAACCGGTGGTGGCGCCTCAGCTTAGATGGTTATTGCAGTCAATGGTGCCCCCCACTTTTCAAAACGGATCGCGCCCTGACGTCATGACTTCACTATAGGAATATAAATCTTTCCAGAACGTATGTTTTATTATTTCTCGTAATTATATGAATCTTCTTGAAAGTTTTCTAGGATCTTGGTAATCAAATCACGATTTTCCCAAATGAGCTTCAGATTGCACTTAGAGAACATCTAGAACTACAGATTCCAGGCCCCTGAAGCGAGCCCCTGCAGGACCCACGCCGAAAGGATTCCGCGCTACGCGCCCATGATGGGCGCTGCGCGCACGTGGAGTCTGTGTGTGGTATGGCAGCCACTAGAAGTAAATAGCGATCAGTACATGAAAAATGGGCGACATGACTCGATCTAACCCATTAATAATTGCAGACGTCCGTTTTATGATGCACATAATCTGCTAATCGCCTTGAACTTTTCTCGCTTTATAGTCTCTTATTCGAAGTGACTTTTGTCTCTGTAAGAAAGGGTCCAGGCGCCGCTTTATGGGGGAGCTTGGGGCCTCCAGCCCCCAACTTGTCCTGATCCCCCTCCCAATATGGGCCATGGTCTGTATGTGTGAACATGAGAATTACGACAAACAGGACAAGGCATATTCTGAGTGATTAAATGTTAATTGGTCTTGCACACGATACGACCAATGAGGCGGCGCTCCGACTCAGATGCACAAAGTAAGTAGAGGAGACCCCAACATATTGCCTCAAAAACCGCGCCGCACAGTGACGGTGTCGATATTTGCATCCCGCACCTTCACTTTCGTCACACAGTTACGCCTATGCAGAACCGACAAAACAAAGGAAGCGTGTACTACAGATGATATTTTGTCATTTTTATTCTTGCGAAGTAGGGTGAGATCGAATGTACGGTTACAAATCCCCCGCCGAATGGTCGACGCTGCGTTTGCGTGACTTCACGGATAAACGTTATTCCAAGTACATCAGGAATGATTTTGCATCGAAGTAGCATCACTCTGTAGTTAAACGGGGTACAACAATGATTTATTTTATTTTATTTTTCCTGGGACACGTTTCCATATGAGATAAATCGTCCGAAATACCCGGGAATGAGGAAGGGGTTCGTTGTAAAAAATAATTTTGCATTGACTTATTAAAGTGACGTTATTTACCATATTCGTGCGAATTTTATCGATGCCGGGTAAGAGATTCACGTGAATAGAATGACGACTCGGATTTGTTGACGTCATACATGAATATTGTGAGTCGAAAACTAAATTTGTCCAAAATATTACGATTTCACGAATTTCAACCCCTAAAAAAACAAGGAGTTCTGTACCCTACCAAAGGAGGAGGAAACTCATATACCAAATGGCAACTTGACCAGACCGAAACATTCTGGACTTAACGTTTATGAGCTCATCATACGGGTGAGGTCGGGTTATCGTTTCAAACAACGTGCTAAAATTAACCATATTATAAATTTTTCAAATTTTCACCCCCCCCCCACCCCCCCCCCCCTCTCCATCACTCCGTATAATCTAGGTTTTGTAACTCTCCATGCTGGGTAAGCTCATAAAATATTTATCATTACAGTTTTCTCTGAGTGAAGCCATGCCTTCCAAAATCGCTAATTACCTATGGCCCATACGGTTGGGTTTTGGACCCCGCATGTTTGTGGTTTCTGCGAGTGACTATAGGTAGTTTATCTGAGTCGAACAAATCTTACACTATTATCTGTAGGGTTTTTTCCCCGACAACAGCAATAGATTTGTTGGCTTTTATCGGGTAGGATTCTTCCGAGCGGTTCTTTTTGGGGTCGATAGTTGACTGAAATCTGCAAATTGATGATTATATTTTGAAGCTTGCTGCTGAGCTTTTATTCGCCGGATTTCCCACTTATTTCATTGCAAAAAGGCAAACTATTTGGGTCTGTATAGGTCGACCATTCTTTATTGAGATCAATTCGTCAGTCCCTGCGCTATGGATAATGGATTAAATGTTGTTCAAGGTCAAATCATTGTCCTAATACCCCGGATTTGCCCGAAACCACAGAGGTGCCCCTGCATCCGGTCTGGTTCAGTTGTGGGAGCGCACTTTCGCGTGCTTAATCCGCGAATCGCCACTATCTAAACATCACTTTTCATTTGACTAGGCCTCTGTAATGTTTCGATTGAAACAAGCATTCCAATTGTGTTTGTGTTAACAGGATTTTCAGACTTTGATCTCTCTTGACCTTGAATAATCTTTGATCTGATCTCCCAAAACAACAGGGAGCACGTGCGCATATGGAAACATAGCAAGTATAGCAGCATCAAACTAGGTGTGAGGATGGAGTTATCGTGTTCGGTGTTCCTCTTCATTTCCCAAAAATCTTTTCCACTAATGAAAGGTCGGTTGCCTTCGTCCCTTCCCTCAAACGACGCCTTTCTCTGCTGTCACTCCGAAGTGGTACATATCAGCGCTGACAGTGTCTATCCATCTCTTATTTCGTCTATCCATCTCTTCTTTCTCGTCCTCGTCCATCCACCTCCATCTCGTCCATCCATCTCGTCTATCCATATCTTCTTTCGTCTATTCCGCTCTTCTTTCTTTCGTGTTCCTCTTCTTTCCCAATCTTATCTTTTCACCACTAAGTAGAAAGGTCGGTTGCCTTCGTCCCTTGCCACTCCAAAGACGCTTCCTCTGCTGTCACTCCGAAGTGTACAATATCAGCGCTGACAGTGTCTATCCATCTCTTCTTTCTCTCTCTCTCTCTCGCCGGCCTCCTCCATCCTGCGTGCATCACTTTCCTAACATGGTTCCCACTCAGGGCACTGTCGCGAGCGGGTGGGGGTTGGGTGGGGTGGGGATGGGGCGGGGGCTAAACCCCCCCAAAAAAATGGTCGAAGCGACCTTGCAGTTGGAATTTTCGAATATCCAATTGGAAATTCTGACAGATCGTCAGATTGTATATTTTAACGACTGAGGTCCGAGACAAAGTCAACTTCGTAAATTTTCCAACTCAACCAAAAGAATTTTCTTATTCATGTAAAAACGTGAATCCAATTACAACGAAGAATTGTAATCAATTTTTTTTATCATTTTTTTTTTATTCAGATGAATGTGCAAAAATTTCGCGCGCTCTTCGCGCGCAATACACATGATTGGCTGCCGCTATTGTATGACAATCAATTTGTGTTTATTGTTATGATTGAGCTTAGGGTAGGGATTAGATTCGCGTACAACCAAAATGGAAACGCTTGTAAAAATCCGATCTGCGAATTGACCCTCAATCAGTATTTTACTTTTTTAGGCTAGTGCAATGTTGTAATTCTGAATGGGATTAAAACCTACAAATAGCGTCCTGGGTAGTCAGCTGAGGCTGTGGACATACGAGATCCTGTTTTTTCCAGATGTATCGGGGGCCCCCCCCCAAA
>JAODTK010001578.1:0-11099 GCA_026419785.1 Sclerodactyla briareus | reverse complement strand
AGCATAGATCTACAGATCTAGGGGCTCATGAATTGCATTTATTGGCCACTAGGGAGGGTGGGCTGCAAATAGGGCAAACTTTCATGTGTGTGGATCCCAACCTTTCCTCCCCCATATACAATCTCTATGCCATTTTATGGCCAGGGAGTTAAATTCACCCATACATACGCGTAGTCCTGGCCTTTAGGATGTCCTCGGTCAGTGTATTAGATGTAATATCACATATTCACCAGTAGCTAATTGTGCGGCATTCAGAGTACTTATGCGTCATTGCAAGGGCTATTCCTACTAACAAACCTGAACAATGGATGTCGTTGGGTGGGGTCTTCCTTTACCCGGTAATTCCAAGCTGTGCACTGTGTCAATAGGTAGCCTAAACTGAGCGGTGCAATAATGGGGGCGTGCCGAATTAAGTCCGTAAGTCGGAAGGCGTTTTCGGGGTTCGATCTACTACGTTCCCCCAGGTGGGAGGATGGTCGGGACACCCACGGTAATGTTAGGGGGGTACGGGGAACCACCCTTAGGTTCCCGGGGCCATGCGTTCCCCATGCAGAATTTATAGTGGCAGAAAGCGGGATCCTGTGAGGACACGCCGGCTGTTGAATTTTCCGAGCTGGGATTGCCTGTGTCCTCTGCGTCACGGACCTATGCACAGCGTCATAACCGGAGTTGAGTCTTTATTGATTTGGACCCCTCAGTAAAGGATTTGCCGTGGTCAGGGAATAGCTCTACCTGAAACGGATGAACCATGCATTCAGGAGTCGGACTCAGGGGAGGCTCATGACATCATAGCAACTAAGCTCAAGGGGGAAAATAAACTATTCCAGTACATGACTTCGTGCATAAAGTACCAAAATGTGACTTGATATTGTTGCCAGAAAAGTACTTAAATGGGAGGTTGCTGTCATGCCGCTAATTGTACCAACACAAGGCAAAATGTTCCAGCCTCTCATTTTATATCATCCCAACTTAACATTCCACAACAGTGAAAAGGGGCTGCTTGGCTCGAGAAATCGAACCGAAAAAGTGATGGTACTGGTACTGGTAGCATACACATGGGCCCGCCCCGCACCCTAGAACAGAATTACACTAGGCCTAGGTCTACCTCCGCTGATCGAGTGCTATGCCCGTCTTTATTTCTGCCAGGTGAATCCTTATTTAGCCAGGGTACCCACATAAACATTTACATGCTGTTTTAAGCAGTGTAGGCATCGGTTCCACTACTTAACCCAGTTATACAGTAGGCCCTAATAACCAAACTCTGGGTCTTGTCCAAATACTGTGAGTCTACGGGCTACGGCTTCATTGGAACTTGAGAATGTAGGGGTCTTCATAAAAGGCAGAAAACAACTTTACGTAAGGATTTCGAAAAAGAGGCTGTCAAATGCCTGATCAATTTAGGCAACTACTTGCATGATACTATAGGTAGGATTATAGACATTAGCCTACAGCATTAATTTAGAAGCTGGGGTATTATTTAATAGCCTATCATAGGGCTATTTAATTTTAATTCGGCTAGCATGTTTTATCTATTGACATGAAATTGTGTGCAGGTCAGGGGAGGTTCCTAAATTCCAAAAACATTTAGGGGGTGACCAATAATAATGTGACCATAAATGCAGAATGCCTCATTGGCTGGTGCGAAGTGTTGAAGAAACGGTGATTTTGGATAACTGGAAACAGATGCATATTATAAAATCCCTTGAAACAAACAACAAGTAATACCAAATTATACCAAATACCAAAAAAATACCAAATTTACTGGAGATAGGCCTAGATGAGATATGGAGGATGTGTGTGAGGTGAAAATCTAGACCCGTGCTGTCTGCAGATCGCTAACTTAATTAGCAGGGACCCGGGTAACTTAATTAGGACGTTTAAAAACAAGAACACCAGTTTTAGTGATTCCTGGCATATTGTAACAATATATACTGTAAACTTAGGTAACAGCTTCTGGAACAGCTTGAACAACATTGAAGAATTACAACTTGGTCAGAATTTCCAAACGGCCACTCACTGTCACAGTCACTGTGTGTTATAAAAATTGTAATGTTGGGTGCGGGACTAGAACATGCGTGTGCCACGTTGTAGGCTCCCAGTTGATGAGTGAGGGGGTGAGGCTCCACTGAAGAGCAGGAAGATAATAAGTTGTATGTCCTATTGGTATAATTTACACAGTTGCTCCAAATAAAGGATGAACTTAGTGACAACATGGTACAACTTTACTTACTGTTACTCACTCAAAGTCACCGTAGTCCACATCGTACTATTGTCTTCTACGGATTTCAGACCTCCTTCAAACTTTAAAATAATCCTATCTTAACGCGATCACGAAAGCATTCGGATAGTGCCATAGATGCAGATGTGTTATTCTGAACTGCAGCAAATTGAAACTAATATTTTAGAATACTTCATTCGCCCGAAACCCATGAAAACACGGATCCAAACGGACTGTAATCTACATGGATTTATAGCTCTGATATGCGATGAATCTATACCCTGAATTTAGCTTTGGAAAAAGTCATATTTCTAAACAAAAAGGCGATCGGCCCCCAGTGTCTCGCCTGGTTGCGCGATCATGTTTTCCACTAATAGTCACCATGTCAAACAACACAAGGCATTTAATGTTTTGCTTTAAGATTTTGGTACAAGCATTAACACCCTACATCAGTGATCAATTTCAAATTCGTAGGACTGTTTATTGACATTGTCCACTGGAAGGAGTGAGGAATATAAGTTTTGGTAAATTTGACCACGATTGCCTAAATTATGCAAATAAGACACAATAGTCAACTTCCTATTGACGCAATTGCTCATTTCACATATCTCGGACCCTACTTATACATTTCATTTGATTCAACACACTTGAAAACATTATTGCATGAATGGAACCAAAATTTATACAATTTATACACATTGCATAACCTCAAGTGACTCAGGCAAATGTTATGTTACCTGTTGGGGGACTATAAACTAAGGTAACCATACCAATCCAGCTTGCTTCAGAAAATCAAACCAACTTGGGAAATGTTTGGGGAAACACCATGCGGACTAGACACACGAATGACCTCCAGTAATCCTCCACCCTATGGAATACTACAATTTTTTACTTAGTGAATATTCACAGTAGTGCCCGATTACAGAAAATGAGTGGTGTATGTAATGAAAAAAAAATCGGACCAAACGTTTGAAATTTGCATGAATTATGCAAATGAAGACGACTTAATACTATATTTGACGCAGAAATTCTGAACAATGATTAACATAAAATAGGCTACGTTACCTTACTTAATAGTGACTTTTGTTCCCCAATCTAATCAGATCGTGTCACCTAATCCCGATGGCCACCCTGAAATTTGAAGACCACCTCTGATATCTTTTACACCAGAGGTCCACATGTGATTCAAATTATGGGGTTCCCATTTTCCGATCAGAAAGGTACAATTGAGGTCCCGCAAAATGGCCACTAAAATTCGATTCGGCCCAAAACATGTAAAGGACACAATGGAATCCAAGGAGCACCTCCCCTCCACCCACCTCAGCAGCACATTGTTTCCATGTTATGGCCGATAAAAGTAGTTTTTGACTTCATTTGACTTTTATGACCTTGGATGCGTGACCCTTTTTATGAGAAGGTTACCCCAGATTAGATACACCCTGTCCTGAATCTAAGACCACATCAGGAAAGGTAAATGGAAGTTGTTGCAGGAACACCTACTATTGGCAGTTTTAATATGCCCATAGATGACCCTTGCAAGGACCTTCGTTACATGATTGTTTTTAGGTAAAATGTTCTCCACCATGACGTCAACCCTGTCCTAAAATTTCAACATTGCCACCAATGTCACTGTAAGGTTGTCCCAACAATAATTATTTTTTGTCCATAGTGCCCTTGAATGACCCTTTGAGACGCATATCCAACACTTGTCGTTTTAATTTTCTTTGCCCTTAACTCTTAAAATAAGCATACACACATCCATTCGATATTCGACCTTTGACCTTTTGGCCTGACATCAGCTGTCGTTTGACCCGATGATTCCAAAAAACGCCATGACAAATCACTAGGACCATCCCCACTGCTCTAAATTTCAAATGAAAACTTTGACCTCTAATTACCTCGCACAAAGTCCCAGGGGTTCATTTCTGGACCATTTCGATCAGATGGTACCTTTGAGATCCGAAGAATGGCCACAAAAATTTAATAAATTTCGGGCCCACACCTTGTAAGGTCAAATTGGAGGTCAAAGTCACGCAGATGGGGTCAACGAAGGGATCTCAATGATTCACCTCCCAACCTCGGAGACCTTTCGTTTTCCATGTTATGGCCCAAAAAAATAGTTTTTGACCCCTAATGACCTTAATGACCTGGATGACTGACCGTTATGTTTGATAGATCCCTCTCATCATCGTAACTAGTCCCAAAAGGTCAGCGATGTAGGACCTTGCCTAATAGAAGTTATTGCCCTTTTCAATATTTAATTTGTGGCCTCCTCATGTTGACCTTTGGTTGTGACCTCGACAGGAAACAGAAGAACTAGGGATCAACTACACCACCTGACGAACATACAACTAAATATGACACTTGATACATGCTTGCGTTCTTCCATATCGTCCCGGGAACAAAATGTGTCACATACCCACACACCACACACACACACACACACACTGCCACACACACACCCTCACACACGGACACCCCATACTTTGCGTGAACCGCATAGATTCCTTTGCCGTTGCAAGTAATCAAACATTACAGTAAATATTGTTGCAGAATACAACTGAAACAAATATTTTTGTGAATCTTCCCGCAGTAACTCTATTCCCCATTTCTTTTTACGAAGCCGAGCACAGTAAAGCACCGGATTTCAACCTCTTGCTGAAAACTGTGGATTGTCCTTAAGGTAGCTTACTAGACCCTTGATTAACTTGCATGAGCCCTTTCGTTAACCCCCCCCAAAATATTTAGCAGTATTTTGGGTTGAACAAAAGAAAACTTTAAAATGTCTCAGTATATCCCCCCTTTAATGGTAACATATTATGATCCTCTAACACATTGGTGCCATACCCCTCACAGCTTTTATAGCCCTTTGACAATGTAAAAAACTGTATTGACCTAATTTTTTTTCAGTCCGGCTACTTCTTACATATCCTTGAGTTGAAGAGTCTAATTTAGATCCTGTGCCCACTGCCCAAAGTGTTCATTGTGTTGCTGAACCAACAGTGTGCATTTAGTAGCACTAATGACCATGTCAGTGCTTGTATGTTTCTGGTGTGCCATAATTAACACTTTCACTGAAACCAGTGCAACTTTTTTTTCCGTAATTGAGTACACCCGTCACTCAAAAGACATGGTAGTGCCGGTGGCCAAACTAATAGTTTGGTTCACCTACCGTCTAAGTTCCTTTCTTCTTTGAGAATCCGCCTTCCCTCCTGCGTTCTTTACGAAGATTTTGGGATGGTATTTGTATCATACTCCTTTTTGCCAGGCCTTTTTTTCAACAGTCACCTGAAGGTTTGGAGCCCACTTCGTGTTCTCAAGCAAGTGGGTGACTCCTTATGTATAATTGTTGAGGAAAGTGGCCCTAGCGCGTTGGCTAATGTGGTTCCTTCTTCCACCTTTACCCTACTTTTATCAGATCTATGTCTCTGATAGTAAAGGCATCCGTGTTCCCCTTGAATCTTCCTCTCCGAATGGTTGCACATGGAGTAAGTACTCTGGTTACTGATCAGCTCCGTCTTTTCCAGATGGGGATTGGGTAATGGTGGTGCCCCCAAAATTGCAGATACAGTGAGACTTTACGCACCTCTGGCTGAGTGTCCCTAGGTGAAGTGGTTTTAACTTGGTTTTCTCTTTTTTGTTATCAAGTAATGTGTACAAGGATTATGATGACTCCCTATTGCAACTTTTGTAATGCTGGTCGTGTACCTTACTCTACTTACGGAACGATGCTCCACGTATGAAGTGGGGTTGATTCGCATTGCTTAGCTCCAGGTGTTGGGGCTGGGGGCGCCATTGCTACGAATACTACTAGTATTCCTTTGTTGTTTTTTCCTTTCGCAGAGGCAGGGGTGTTTACCGTGTTAGGGTCCCACGTTTTTGCGTGGCTTCATGTAATTTGTAGCTTTGGTTTTTTGTCCCTCGTTTTCCCCGTTGGCGTTTATTCACTTGTGTTAACCTCTATTTTTGCTGTTTCTTATTTTAGCTTTTGGCCCGTGGCTTTACCTGTCACATTGATGCACAACCACTATTTTCTTTGTAGCACTCCTATTCCTCATAGCCATGAGCTTTGGATTACAGAGCCTACTACGTGAATGGCCTTTGTATTTTTATCTTTCGTTTTTTTTGTTTTATATGTACATATGTGCGAGCTTGCAATTTCTCCTTGAAATGTTTGAAGTTTTACTCATGCCCTTACCTGTGAATAGTGATGCGATTTGCATTTTTTTTTTGTTAGGCTTTAGGGGTAATTTGGTGCAAGGGTATTGTGCACGGAGTGCACACCCCGTCCCATTGAAACACTATCAGTATAGGTAACCGAAAAAACGAGCCCCCATTCCTACAAGTCGTTAGTCCGCACGTTGTCCCCTTGCAGTTCAGGACTATGCATGGAATTAGGGAAAAGCAATTTTGTTCATGCCCCACCTTGTCATTCCGTAACTTAAGAACGCGATCACATACAAATAACTTTTTGTGTATTCTGAGGTCATTGTTGATGTCAGCAGAGGTGGAAAATATCTATGCACAATGGACTGGGGCATTTCGGACGACGACTTGTTGGAACTGGCGAATCGTGTTTCTCGCTCTTACTGATGGTGTGTACTGTATGTTTCGGAACTGAACGAGATCCCGTGTCGGGACTGACGATGTTGGACTGGCGACTTATTTTTCGTAGCTCTATATTGATAGTTGTGTGCTGATTTTTTTGGACTAAGACTGTCAGACTGACGGCGTGGTCGGACTGACGACGTGTCGGACTGATGACGTGTGTCCCCCTGTTGCCACCCTGCATAATCGAGCCTACCTCCGGCACACACATAACCATTTGAAAATATCTCTAAATTTTGTTCTTCATTGTTCCTGAAAAATATTCATGTGAGTAAAATAAAGTTAACGAAAAAACTTTCCATACCATTTCAAAAGCATTCCCGAGTCAATAATTCAGGAAAATCTTCACTTAATTTTATTTTTTGAAAGCATAAGCGTAGGCCTAGGAAACAAAACAATGATATACAAAACCGGTATCGACATCACCTATATACTTCCAATGCGATTTCTGGTTTCCAAATAGGCATAATTATAGGCGTACAGGTATGGCTACATGATGTAGGTAGCGGGTCAATAAGGGAGGACACGACATACTGGCGAGTCATGAGATAATGCATGTAGATTATCACGGCAGGGCATGTATTCGCTGTCGATCATAGGCGACTCACGACCTGTATATACAATATAATATGAATACTGTATAGGCCTAATGTCTAATTATTAAGTAGTGGGAGCTAAACGAGACGAGCGTTATTTAATTATAAATAGTGGGAGCCTAAACGTTACGAGCGCATGTGGTCGCTTATCGGGCATTCCTAGGCATCAAATTAGAGGATATAAATTTGCTGTTGGACCTGTCCTTTGGGGTCCACGTGTCCAAATTGCATATCGCGTAACTGGGTGTTTATGTACGTAGCCATATTGGGAGCATGCAACAGGTTCGTGTGTTGCCTAAGGACAACGGGCAGTGTGGGAAGGTCAAAGAATTTGACAAATGTTACTTTCTCGAAATTTGCTTGAGATTTAGTTAGAATACATTGTTAAGTACAAACAATTATAAATTCCGTAGTTATACACTAACGAATTACGAAGTTATGATGACTTTCGTGACTTTTTCCGATCATAAACAGAACAATTACAATAAATTTTGAATCGCGACTCCTACGAAAGTGAAACCCAGTCATGGGCCTAAACAATCGCCAGTAGAGGTCAAAGCGCTGTGCTGAAGACTTGAAGTGCGGCAAAATCCTTGACTGCAACACGTCAAATCCTTATATAGGGGCAATATCCGTACAACTATCCAGTCCGCATGTCACTATTGCGTATTTTCTATTTTAGGAGCCCAATCAATCCGAGAAAATCAGGTCGATGTTGGTGGATCAAGCAGTAGCAAAGTAACAACGATCCTAGGTGGTACCGTCATAAGTCTCTAAGCCCTACTATCGGGAAGTCCTATACGAGTCCTCTGCCAGGGAGGTGGGGTAGTAACAAAACGCGCTTCTGGGTACCCGTCATAATTGTCTCTCACCCCTTCTATCGAGAAGTACATACTCGTCTCGGTCTGGGGGTGGGTGGGGTGCCAAAATGCCGACAACCTGTGGCGGACACCCTGTACACAGTCAATGTGCGAAATCATCATGTGTTCAAAGTCCGTAGACAATATTCCATTTTCGGACAAAACCCCCACCAATTCCGAAAAAAGGATGGGCGAGTTTGAAAGTAAAACGCTCCTAGATATCTGTCATAATTGTCTCGCCCACATATTATCGGGACGCTAGATCAGTCTCGGTCTGGGGTGGGGTGCCAAAATGCCGACAAAACCTGGTGGTGGACACCCTGCACAAAGTGAATGGGATATCATTCATTTTTTTTAAACAGTAGACAATATTCCAATTTTCGGACGCCCACCAATGCCGAGAATCGAGGAGGGACGCGTCTCCATATTAATATATATAATATATATATAATATAGATATATTATATATATTATATCTATCTATATATATTATATATATATATATATATATATATATATATATACCTATATATTATATAGGTATATATATATGTATATATATATGATTAGATGGATACATTCTAACATAAGTCATGATCGCCAATTATGTGATGTTGTGGATTCTGATAGGTCATAGATATTAGGTCACAGTCCTATAAACGCATGAATCACTAGTCTCACCTGTTCATGTCATATTGAGGAATTTAGTTAGTTGAATAGGTAGTGACGTGATCTGAAAGTTTGGGAGAGGGGATTACCAGTCAGCAGATAATAAAACGGACAAATCTAAAGGTGGCTTTATAACAAGGAGAACTTTGCTCTCAGTACGAGACTAGCCATTCCCTGGCTATTGTGAGGATGTTATATATGCCACTAACCACCTTGGGGTTAGCTTATTCAACACCGGAGGTATGTTCTTTGGCGTATGATATTGACTATCAATACCAACAAATCAATGATTTAATTTTCATTGGAATCCGGAAAATATGAAGAATTGGCTCGTAACGCTATCGCCAGAGAGTTACAAACTGGACTTATTTGAAAACGTGTCCTATTGAGCGTAATGTTCTATCGTTACAAGTAATGTATGTAGGGATTAGTGCTATTACCTCATGGACGCCGTCGTTCGAAAATGTAGATCTATTCTTCAAACAATTTAGGCTGAAGTAAATGACAGTGTGCTTAATGACAGTATATTAGATATATATATATATATACTATATCTATATATATATTAATATATATATATAATTATATATATACTATTAGATAATATATATATATATATATATATATATATATATATAATTATATATATATATTATACATATATATATATAGGAATGAGGTCAATATATATATAATATATGTCTAAGTCCGTATCAATACCCATGTAATGAATCAATGTCATCGGGGTGGGGCGTCATTTTCATGGATCTGTACTTAGATTCAAAGGGGATCTGATTTATGAGCGTATATTATAGCGGTGGTTGTGGGAGTGTGAGATTTGATTCTGAAACAAGGAAACGGGAAATCGTGGCCTGTGTTTCCAATGAATCGTGATATTTTCCGGCTGCATGCAGAGCAGCCTATATGTTCGTATGAACCATCGCATGTATCGTAGGTTTTAACAACAGCACTTATCCCTTCCTGCACAATGTACCAGAATTATTTACTCTTTTCGTGCTGGCGACTCACTCATAGTATGATGGATTTGAGCGGCAAAACTTGTACCATTCCTGAAGTATTAGAACAGCTATTTGCGGTCTGTATAATCAGGATGAGTTAATGTTCGTACAATTATTTTTTTTATTCTATCTAGCTATCTGGAGATATTTGTTTGTCTTCTGTCACAGTTGCTATCTTCCATTTTCGTCCAAGATCCGGAAGAAAAGAAAATTTGTTTCTTCCGTAAAAAGACTGAGTATGCATTGCATTTATCGACAGTTAGCCTAACCATTCCAATCTGCAAAACTATTATACGTATAGGGGTTGGAAGAAGGGGATGTTGAAAAGGTCCATCGAATGCCCAAATGCATCTTTACGTTAAGCGAGCCATCCAATAGTCCGCCAGCGCACGCAGGGCAACATGCGCAATCCGCAGAAATCGAGTACATAGGAAAATCAAAAGGTGCTCCAGTGTCCGCAGGCGCAGCGCTTTTCCGCAGATAGATTGCGCGCAGGCGAATCGACTCAGTCGAGAGGATTTCTGCGGACCTCACAGCCTTGCGGATTGTTCCATGCGGCGCGAGAAGAGGGGCAATTTGTAACATCTGGGCAGATTGTCACTGACCAGGGACGGCGCATTGATTCTCCAAACGGGGGAGGGAGGGGACACGTTCCAGACGGTTCACACGCAGCAAGTGCCCCTCGCCCCAGTGGCGTAGTCAGGGGGGGAAGCACTTGCCCCTTCCAACTGGCATGGGGAAGCTGGCCAGGAGCCTGCCTGTTCTCCCTCCACATTACAATGTAACATTTCCATTTTTTTTAGTTCTTCGTTCTTTCTTCGGGCTTTGCACTCCCGACGACGAATCCTTCAATTTGCCCAATTGTTCAATTGGAGGGGGAGTAGGAAGGGGGGGGGGGGTGTGGCTATGACTCCCTGGTTTGCAACCCGTCCTGGTTACTAAGGATTGGCAAGCTTAAATATTCGAGGGTACTCCACTGAGCTGCATTATTTGCCTGAGTACAGATCACTCAGTATATGTCACTGTAGGTCTGCCTTTATCCGAGTGGGTCGCCGTATATTGGTATTGCCAGTACCGGCTGCGGTGATTTCACCCCCGGTAAGTGTTTGCACCCCCTCCCCCCCCCCCC